>CAJVPZ010003362.1:0-11106 GCA_910592135.1 Racocetra fulgida | reverse complement strand
TTTTTTTTTTTTTTTTTTTTTTTTTACAAGACAAGCATTTGTCATTACATTTCGAATTTTTTTATTACATAAATAATATATTATATTTTACTAAGAAATTACATATATTTACCTGTCATGCTATATTTTATGCAATTTGTAATAATTTCGTGAACTTTTTTAAAAAAATTTTCCAATATTAAATTATAGTGTCAAACATAAAATTTCTATATATGGGGATTTAATTATAAAAATTCCGGATTTAAATTTGATTTCCTCAATATATTAAACAGAATATACCAAAATTATAATAAAAATCTATTGTATTTAGATAGGGCATCTGTAATTTGAGTACTGCATTGTGTAGAAATAGATTATTTTCGTATTCTTTTTAGAATCTCTATAATAATACCAGTTTAATATAAATTATAGATGCCACCTAGTTGAAACTTTTGTAGTTGTAGATATATTTTTTCAATAAATTGTCTCTAGCATGATAAATAAGCCAGTGAAACCTGAAATTCAGATTAGGCAGCATCCATAGTTTACGTTAAACCAATATTGTTATAGAAATCCTAAAAAGATTACAAAAATAATACTATATAACATTATTTTCAAGATCTCTATATCTATACAATACAGTACTGGTTTAACATAAATTATAGATGCTGCCTTATTAGAAACAATTGAGAAAATTTCTGATATTAAAAGCATGCTGAGAATTAATTTAAAAATAAATGGATCTTTCCTTTTTCGATATTGGTTGTAAACATATAATTATAGATTTATTTTTATTTATATTCAATAGTTTAATTATAACAAATTATAACTTAGAACTTTGTCAATAGCATTTATCACATGATTTCACAGACATGAATATCCGTGAAATAATGTGATAATATTAGCTATCGGATCGTTTAAATATATCGCATTAAATTTTATAACTTTACATCTAATATCTTACTTAATGCTAGTTATGAGTTGGTTAAATAATGAAAGTAAACTATAATATTATTTATATTTTTATATGATGAATATTGGGATAATAATGAAAGAAAATGTTTAATACCTTTATAATGTTATAAGTCATATATCACCAATTAAAACATATAAATATTTAAAGATATCAGCAAAGTTACCAATTTTATTTGATATATAATATTGATATGAATATTTAATATGTACAGTATATAAAGAAAATGTGAATAAAAATAATATCTATCGATATGAATTAAAGATACGAATAAAAATTAAGGGTAGGGGGTATGTTGATCATTTTTCATATGATCTGCATAGTAAATCAGAACTATATATAGACAACAAAAATATGTTACTAATAAAACTTTTTAAAGCCACAATTAATTTTCATCAAAATTTTATGGGTTGTAGATGAAAGACCTCTATTTATAGTAGTTACATTTTAGGGGCTATATTATATTAAAAAAAATATACTCACATATATCGTAAAGTTTTCCAAGGTCAACTCAAATTTTCTAAGTTATACAAAAAAAAAAAAAAGGTCTAGAAACTTTCTAGAACAAATGATTATCCAATCAGATTCGTGAATACTCAGTATCATATTATCTTTAAGTTGCCGTCATAGTAATCTAGAATAAATTACTACCCAGTCAAATTCACGTGTTATGTCTTCGATCTTCTTGTCTTTTGAGTTTCTGTCATAGTAACTTCGTAGTAACTTTAACAATAAGCTATTTCCTGGTAGCCATGCAAGTAATAAAAAATTGGTACTTGTAAGCACTCATTTCGGTTTGATTTTGAAAATTCAAAACTTATTCTAACTATCTAACTATAAACTTCCATAAGCGTATTCTCTTGAGATCATAGTAAAAAAACAAAAAAACAAAGCGTTACACTAAAGAAAACATACTTTTATATATAGAGCTCTTATATGTGAAAACTAACCACGTAGTGCATCCAAAGAAATTACATAAAGCATGCAGTTATAAGATAAGCATTTATAAGATAAGCATTTAGAAAAGTTTGACTGTATATTTATTTTAGAATTAATCGTTCAATTGCTTTATTTTTAAGACAGCTAACTACCAATGTGAAGAAGCAAACCATCTGCCAGGTTAGTTTTGTATAGTAATGATAGCATGAATAGTTTTTTTTTTTTTTGATTTTGAACTAGAATTGATATTCCTACTTGCATTGTTATTAATTTTCACTTTATTATAGCTGTTTTTAAAAAGGTGTAAACAGACACAAAGAACTATATCACTGAAATTTCACAAAATTATCCAGATTTCCAAAACTTTCAAAGCTAGCTCCAATCGGATCTTCAATTTTACTAATGATAATTTCCCAATTCTTCAATTCTCTACATAGGTATGTTGTTTACACCTTTTTGAAAACAGCTGTAAGCTTGAATATGTAAAATCCGATAAAAATTGCCAGACACATCCAATTCTTCAAACAATTATTATCACGAATTATAATGAAATCGGATTAAAAGAAAATTTGGAGTTTCTATCTAACCTTCTAAAACTCATTTATACTTGTTCATTTGGTGGCTTGTCTATTTTGTACTATACAAAATTTCATTTTAATCTGATTTTATTTCGATCTGTTATAATTATTACAAAAATTCAAAAAAAAATATATAGAAGTTCATAGAATTTGCTATTCCCGCAAAACGAGTATCTAGACATTCCAAATTTCGTTTATTTTTCTAACCTCTATCTTCTATATACTGTATTTTGTTTTAAAGCATATAATTAAAAAATAAAAATCTATTACTAGTCATGAGTACGCTATAATATTTCTGTTATTTGTTTTTATTCTTGAATAATAATGCTTACATCATTTTGCTTCATACAATATTTTACACTATAATAATTCCATTGAAAAATAGAATTAAAATAATTGTAAAAAGTTGTATTAACAAAAACTAAATATATGAAAAAATAATTATATATTACCCAATTTTTTTTATTTATAATTAGACTTCAAAGTAAAATAACCCATACTATAAGGAATTGAATATTTATAGTTATAACATTACGATCCTGGATCTTTAAGATACAACGTCAATTGATCAATTATTTGCTTATTACAGTAGTTATAGTTTAGTAAATTTATATATTATAACTATCAAGTATAAAAATAAATAAAAAAATAATATAGTTTGAAGAATCGAGTAATACTTATCTTTTTTTTAATGATTTATCTTATACTTTTAAGATTCTTAATCAATGTTCTAAGAAAAGCTTGTCTGGATACAGACATTCAATAATTAATTAAAAGCCACATTTCTCCATTTACTCATATCAATCATTGATGTATATAAAACATACCCGCCATTATTTAACTTTGTTTCGTCTTTGTTATTTATTTATTGTTATCCTTCATTCGCCCGTATTATGTACGTACGTACATACTTTCTTGTACATCCGTAAATTCTCCGTAAATTCTTATATGTAACTCTATTTTATCATATATCATATATAGCTATCTGCTTGTACTTCGCCATATTTGTGCATAGATATAATGCTGGTAATGCAAGGATAGATTAGATGTGGTAGTAGCGTGTAAATAATTATGATATGTAAGGCGCAATTCTTAAAAATGCCAAATCTATTAATAATTTTATTGCATAAGGCAAGGCGTGGGTGATTAGGTTAATACATAAGGAAAGAAAGGTCTTATTGAATATAAACAAAGGGATTGTAGAGAAAGTCCTATTGGTATAAAGATAGGAAGTACAAAAAGAAAAGGCTTTAGTAATGAGAACAAATAGACACAAAGACGTCATGTTCAATGTAAACATTTATCTTGTGCATTATCATCCAGCAGAGATATTGTCCAGATAAATATCGTTAAAGAGAAAAGAGCCCTAATTTGTAAATGATTATAAAAACCCACTAAATTTGCTTAGCTAGTTCTTTAAGTTCTTACTAAATAATAATAAAGACTTTTGATATATATACACTCATCACCAAGTTAGAACTTATTATTCCACAGTATAATCTGTCATTTTCCATTTAATAGCAGCATCATACAAAATTTTCCCCATTCTTCTCTGTAATTTCAATTTTTTTTTTAAATTTTATTTATTATTATTATTTTTTTTTTTACAGTATAAACAAACCTTCTATTATATATCTTACCTAAAGTGACGAAAATCAAAAATATAATGTGTCTCATCAATTACAAACTGTAGTTTTCTAATCTCATACAAGCGGCTACATAGCTTCCAGAGTGACTTATTAAGCAACAATTTTTCGGGAGTAACATAAAGCAAGCAAGTAAATCCAAGAACTATCTCATCAAAAAGTTTCGATTCATATTCGATCGTTCTTTTTGATGATGTTAGCAAGCAACCACATGGAACTCCTATTTGGATGAAATGGTCCTATAGGTAAAAGTTTATAAATACATATTTATTTTAATTTTTAACCTTTAACAATTTTTATACATACCACTTGGTTTTGAATCAAAGATTTTAAAGGAGAGATGACAATTGTAAAACCGTCAAAAATGATTGCAGAGACCACATAACAAAAAGATTTGCCACCTCCGGTCTTTATAATGACAAGTGTATCTTTTTCTTCTCCTATATAATTTTTTAAGCCTCTAATTGTCTGGATCTTAAATGAGTATATTTAAAAATTTTATCTGCAATAGTTTCAACATATTGTGTCAAACTCATCGGTTGGTATGTATCGTCATTCTTTATTACTTTTGGATTTAAAATTCTGCTTTTCTAACCGAATATTTGGTATATATAGCACAACGCGTATAAACCTTTTGTATGTTTCAGAAAAGTGTGGCAACCAAGACATCCTATAATTACGTCAAAGTCTACAATTGATGAAGCAAAGGACGGATAAAAATTATTATCATGAAGCCAATCCTGTGCTTTCATCTTAAAGGGAAATAATTCCTATATTATTAAATTACTATAGTAAGTAAATAAATAGTCAAATTTTAAAATTATCATTTTGATTACCTTATCAAAATCAAAACCAGCCAATTCTTTATGTTCATTAGCATACTTATCAGCATGCATTTGGTTACATTGTTGTATTTTATTTACATTCCACCTTTGTTTTTCAGAACGCTCTTTTTCTATTAGGTTAATATTGTGCAAATCTTCAGCCTCGAAAGGTTTTTCGCTATAGATTTCTCAAAGCTTAGAAAACAGATAAGTATATCCTTCATTGTAATGCAATATGGCCATTGCGTGGCGTGCAGAATACGATTGCCAGTAATTAATTTTTTTGTCTAGGTATACTAGCTTTACATGATTAAATGCTTCATTTTGGGATGTACAATTTAATGTAACAATTCCTTGACCGCAAAGTAAACGAAAAATTTCTTCAAGAAATTTTCGAAATTCATTAATTTGAATATCTGATGAATGACAAAGGGTAGGCTCTTGCAAAATAATTTCTTGGTCATTTTTTGTCCAACAAATATCTGACTAACAATTTGAGTGATCATTTTGTAGATAGCAGATAAGACCTTCTACTTGCATATTTCGTGTTTTCTCTTCAGATGGTGTATGAGGATCTTGGGCTAATTTTCGTAAGGCTGCTGAGTAAATATATCCACGGAACCAACGCATTACGTGGTCTTCAAAAGCGTGAAATTTGATATATTTTTTATCTATAAAAAAAAAAAAACTTAGAAAAATGCATTAATTAATAAACTTACTGTATCATCACAAAATAACACCCCGGGATGCTATTTAGAAGCACATTGTTTGAAGAAAGCTAATAATTAATTTAGCTGAAGACTTTTAATAATGATTGTATTCGTTAAATTAATAATTAGCTTTCTTTAGCAAATATGTCTTGAAATAACTCCTGAGGTGTTTTTTCAAGACGATATAATATAATTTTTTGTAATTAAACCTTTATACTTACGACGTAAGGAATTTCTAATATTTTTGGTTAAATGTTTTAGATCAGCGTAAATATTGGTTACAATAGGTACATTTGCAAGAGTTTTATTCGAATCCAAATCGCCATCAATACATATTTCTAAATGTAACCCAGCTTCTTCTAATGGCAGACTAACTTGATTTAACACCTCAATCAAAATGGCATGTTCCATTTGTCTTGAGGATTTATCAAAATTACCTTGATAGATTGTTTTAGTAAGTCCTGATTTACTATCTTTTGCGATTCTAGTTTTTTCAACTACATAAAACGTGACGATCGGCTTGTGAGAATAATCTAATAAAAATAATTTAAATTAATTATAGATCATAACGAAGATTACAAATTAATTATCATACCGGATAGCATTTTTTGGTATATCAGTTCACCACTAGCTTGGTTCGCATTTCGTACATGAGACCACGAGCAATAGAACCCAAGAGCTAGAGTTTTTTCGCCTTGTAACAATGTATATTCAATGTATTTTCGTAAAACTTTTTCTGTACTGGAAATTGCGCAAGTTTTAAGAGGACTAAAATATATTTTTTGATAATAATGATATGTTTTACTCCTATTTGATTAGTAACTCCTAATATAGCTAATGAGCTCTGTACCACATTACGGGATATTTCACCTGCTAGTTCAGAAGCTGCTACAGCTTTTGCAAGCTGAATTTCTTGCGTTTTATTTATATGTTCAAAGGTAGCATTACATTTTTTACACGTTACTATGCATTTAACCCTAAATCCGACTAATGTTACTTTCAAAATTTTATTTATAAGATTATCGTCATAGCAGCTATAACAAAGTTGTATTAGCATTAACGAAATATATTGCTTTGTGGAAATCAGCATTGTAGAACCAAGATTAACAGATTCTATTGCATTTTTAATAATTGCTTCTAACAAATCTGCTTCATCGACTTCAGCAGTTGTTTTTTCTAATTCACTTTCTAATTTTTCTATTTTATTTTTCAGCCTGGTGATTTGCCGATTGAGGTTGTAAATTTTGGTCTTGGCTTCATTATATTCTAGTATTAACACTTGAATACTTTGTGGAGGTAAATATTTACCTTCTTTTTCTAGCAATATATTATATTTAATTGGAACACCTGATGCTTCTTTTGCAATTTCATTAAAAGTATCGCTTATTTGATCACCTGTTTTTTTAAGTTACTACGCAACAATTCTTCAGCTTTTGTTGCATTTATTAACTTATTTTGTTGTTGAAAAATATTTGGATGATGTGTTGAGATGGTTGCCCTTAATAAAGCAACGTTACCAGCATCGGAAAATTCAAGTAAATAAGGTAAAGATTTGCAATTTTTTGGATTATATTTTTTCTTTGCTTTGTTACTGCTAAAAAGACAATAATCAAAATCAGTTTCGGATGGGTGCTGTAGATCTTTAACATTGTCGTAAACACTCCACTGAAATTTAAGACAATAATTCTCATGCAAAATGCTAAATTTCCAAATCTTATTTGCAATTTGAGAAAAAACTGAATAACCAGACAATAAAGGAATCTAATCATCTTTTTCAGCTTTTGTTTGATGATAATATCCAGCAATTGTTAGCTTGCCCTCATCGAGTGAGATTGCTTTGAGCTCTTTGTGTAAGGGTAGGACTACTAACTCTGAATCGATTTCTCTTACAAGACATCCTTTTTTTGAATTTCCAATACGGGCTCTCTTTCTTGGCATTTGAGCAATGCATTCTTCGTGCCATCTAACCATTTTGATAATTCGAAGTTAAGTTAAATTCGATAATGAGAAAATTTTGTATGATGCTGCTATTAAATGGAAAGTGCCAGATTATACTGTGGAATAATAAGTTCTAACTTGGTGATGAGTATATATATATCAGAAGTCTTTATTATTACTTAGTAAGAACTTAAAGAATTAGCTAAGCAAATTCAGTGGGTTTTTATAATCATTTACAAATTAAGGTTCTTCTCCTTTAATGATATTTATCTGGACAATATCTCTGCTGGATAATAATGCACAAGATAAATGTTTACATTGAACATGACATCTTTGTGTCTATTTGTTCTCATTACTAAAGCCTTTTCTTTTTGTACTTCCTATCTTCATACCAATAGAACTTTCTCTACAATCCCTTTATTTATATTCAATAAGACCTTTCTTTCCTTATGTATTAACCAAATCACCTACACCTTGCCTTATACAATAAAATTATTAATAGATTTGGCATTTTTAAGAATTGCACCTTACATATTATAATCATTTACGTGCTACTACCACATCTAATCTATCCTTGCATTACCAGCATTATGTCTATGCACAAATATGGCGAAGTACAAGCAGATAGCTATATATGGTATATGATAAAATAGAGTTACATATAGAATTTACGGAGAATTTACGGATGTACAAGAAAGTATGTACGTATATACATAATATGGACGAATGAAGGATAACAATAAATAAATAACAAAGATAAACAAAGTTAAATAATGGCAGGTATGTTTTATATGCATCAATAATTGATATGAGTAAATGGAGAAATGTGGCTTTTAATTAATTATTAAATGTCTGTATCCAGGCATGCTTTTCTTAGAACATTGATTAAGAATCTTAAAAGTATAAGATAAATCATTAAAAAAAAGATAAGTATTACTTGATTCTTCAAACTATATTATTTTTTTTATTTATTTTTATACTTGATAGTTATAATATATAAATTTACTAAACTATGACTACTGTAATAAGCAAATAATTGATCAATTGACGTTGTATTTTAAAGATCCAGTGATCGTAATGTTATAACTATAAATATTCAATTCCTCGTAGTATGGGTTATTTTACTTTGAAATTTAATTATAAATAAAAAAAATTGGGTAATATATAATTATTTTTTCATATATTTAGTTTTTGTTGATGCAACTTTTTACAATTATTTTAATTCTATTTTTCAATGGAATTATTATAGTATAAAATATTGTATGAAGCAAAATGATGTAAACATTATTATTCAAGAATAAAAAACAAATAACAGAAATATTATAGCGTACTCATGACTAGTAATAGATTTTTATTTTTTAATTATATGCTTTAAACAAAATACAGTATATAGAAGATAGAGGTTAGAAAAATAAATGAAATTTGGAATGTCTAGATACTCATTTTGCAGGAATAGCAAATTCTATGAACTTTTATATATTTTTTTTTGAATTTTTATAATAATTATAACAGATCGAAATAAAATCAGATTAAAATGAAATTTTGTATGGTACAAAATAGACAAGCCACCGAATGAACAAGTATAAATGAGTTTTAAAAGGTTAGATAGAAACTCTAAATTTTCTTTTAATCCGATCTCATTATAATTCGTGATAATAATTGTTCAAAGAATTGGATGTGTCTGGCAATTTTTATCAGATTTTATATATTCAAGCTTACAGCTGTTTTCAAAAAGGTGTGAACAACATACCTATATGGAGAATTGAAGAATTGAGAAATTATCATTAGTAAAAATTGAAGATCTGATTGGAGCTGGCTTTAAAAGTTTTGGAAATCTGGATAATTTCGTGAAATTCCAGTGATATAGTTCTTTGTGTCTGTTTACACCTTTTTGAAAACAGCTATAATAAAGTGAAAATTAATAACAATGCAAGTGGAAATATCAATTCTAGTTCAAAATCAAAAAAAAAAACTATTCATGCTATCATTACTATACAAAACTAACCTGGCAGATGGTTTGCTTCTTCATATTGGTAGTTAGCTATCTTAAAAATAAAGCAATTGAACGATTAATTCTAAAATAAATATACAGTCAAACTTTTCTAAATGCTTATTTTATAAATGCTTATCTTATAAATGCATGCTTTATGTAATTTCTTTGGATGCACTACGTGGTTAGTTTTCACATATAAGAGCTCTATATATAAAAGTACGTTCTCTTTAGTATAACGCTTTGTTTTTTTGTTTTTTTTTACTATGATTTCAAGAGAATACGCTTATGGAAGTTTATAGTTAGATAGTTAGAATAAGTTTTGAATTTTCAAAATCAGACCAAAATAAGTGCTTACAAGTACTAATTTTTTATTACTTGCATGGCTACCAGGAAATGGCTTATTGTTAAAGTTACTACAAAGTTACTATGACAGAAACTCAAATGACAAGAAGATCGAAGACATAACATGCGAATTTGACTGGGTAGTAATTTATTCTAGGTTACTATGATGGCAACTTAAAGATAATATAATACTGAGTATTTACAAATCTGATTAGATAATCATTTGTTCTAGAAAGTTTTTAGACCTTTTTTTTTTTGTGTAACTTGGAAAATTTGAGTTGATCTTAGAAAACTTTATGATATATGTGAGTATATTTTTTTTAATATAATATAGCCCCTAAAATATAACTACTATAAATAGAGGTCTTTTATCTACAATTCATAAAATTTTGCCGAAAATTAATTGTGGCTTTAAAAAGTTTTATTAGTAACACATTTTTGTTGTCTATATATAGTTCTGATTTGCTATGCAGATCATATAAAAAATGATCAACATACCCCTACCCTTAATACAAACGGTCTTTTACAACCTACAAAAAAACTCCTCATTGAAGAAATCCTAGAACAAAATACATATGATATTCTTGGTCTCTCAGAAACACACTTATCAACTAGAGAAGGGAAATTCCTAAACAATAAAATTAGAATATACACTAGTTTCTGGAGCTTATACTCTAATCTACATCAAGCTGGTGTTGGTTTCTTTATACACAACAAAATTTCTAAATATATAGCACGTACTCATAATTATAATGGTCATATTATTAGCCTTGACTTTCACTTTAAAAATACACCCATAAGATTACTTCAAATTTATATTTCTACCTTTAAGAAAAAACAACTTCAAAAAGAAATTCAAGAACAAATTATAATACTATGCCAAAATGCCAAATATAAAGTTATAATCATAAGTGACTTGAATGGTGTTCCTAATTCTCGTATTGATTGGGAACTTTCAAAAAAGACATCAATTCCAGAGCTCCACCTTATCAAATATCTTATTAGTCATCAATTTAAAGACATTTATCAATTTTTCTTCCCTAATACCTATAACTTTACTTTTCAACGCTCAAATATTAAAAGTAGAATAGATCAAATTTGAACTATCTTAAGTATTACAAATATAGACTACACTGATATTCTATCAAACAACAACTTTGACTCAGATCATAACATTATAACAC
>CAJVPZ010003361.1:0-11107 GCA_910592135.1 Racocetra fulgida | reverse complement strand
AATAAACATATAAAATATATAATAAAATTTAAGGAAAATTATAAGAAAAATGTTAATAAAAATTTATTAATATTACACTACTCCCTCCTTAAAAAATTTTGCTCTGCAAAATTATAAAAATTATAAAAGAAATATTGTAGTGCAGATGCTGTAATCATGACCCGTCAGCAGAGTTTGCAGTCCATCAACGGATATTGAACCTACAGCTGCTGGCTACAGTCACTGATCATTACTACTCTACTACAATTGGTAATATTGAAAATTTTTTGATTTTTCTATTTTTGATTATTGCAATTACCATATTTAGATAATAATTGTTAGAGATTTACTTTTGTGTAATATAAGGGGTAATGATGAGTTTAGCAAAAGTATTCTTACTAAAATTTTCTAAAGGTAAAAATGTTGTTAGTAAAAATAATAGTGATAATAATAATAATAATAATACTAATAATAATAATAATAATGTTTATAATAATAATAATAGTAAAAAGAAATCATGCCTCAACGTTATTCTACTACTCGCCATCAATGAAGAACCAGTGGCCAAAATGCCCTTTATGAAGCAATCGACATGCTTCAAAATGAAAATCAACGGTAAGATAATAATTGCAATATAGTAATAATAATAATAATAATAAAGTTATAATAATAATTTTTAGATTAGCACGAGAGATTAGAAGGTTGCAGGTGCAAGTAGAGGCATTAGGAAGTGAAGTGGTGGTGTTGAGAAGAGAGGCGGTAGTTTTGAGAAAAAAGAGAGATGATTTAGAAGGACAGGTAAAAAATTTAGAAGAAGAGATAGAGAATGATATGTTTTGTATTGGAGCGATTCGGGCAGGGAATCAGGAAAAAAATATTCAGTATGCGAATTTGGTAGCATATTGGGATGAACTAAGAGCTGAGGTGGAGAATTTAAGAGATTTAATTGAGAACATTCCAGTTCCGAATTAATTTTCATTTTTTCTCTTTTCTTTTTTTTTCTTTTGTTTCTTTCTTTTTTTGTTTTTTTTTTTTTTAAATATATATATATATTTTTTTTTTTTTGCTTCTTAAAAAAGTTTTCATGTTGTTTTGTTACTGTTTCACATCCAACTTTATTCATCTTAAATGGCAATGTTGTCAATAAGGCTCATATTCCCTAAATGCGAAAAGTAATATCCATTTTATATCTAACTTTACTTAAATTTTGGATGGCGAAGTTGTAGTTAAGGCTCATGTCCTTAAATATAAATCTTTTATATCCAACTTATCCAAGGTTTAAGTGGCGGAGTTGTATATAGGGCTCATATTCCCTAGATATAAGATATAATTCCCAAAGTTTAACCGCATTTCTAATAATATTCTTCTGTCTCTCATAATTCATAAAATTCTCTTTTAGATAACAACTAAGAAAGTAAATAAATATAATGAATAAGAAAAGTAAATAAAAAATAATGAATAAAAAAAGTAAATAAAAATAATGAATAAGAAAAGTGGATAGAAATAGCAAATAAGAAAGTGAATAGAGCTCCAACCATCGCTCTAAACTGTCCTAGACACCATATTATACTAGGACCATATGAAAAATAAAAATAAGATAAATTTTTTTTTTTTTTTTTACAAGATTTTTTATATTTTTATATATTTTTTAAATCAAAGAGTTAATAACTATAAAGAATAAATAAATAATAAATAACAAATAATAAATAAAAATAATTTAATAAATTAATTTTTCGTAATCTTTTATTTCTAATTCACCAATCATTAACGCATTAATAAAACTTGATTTGTATAACTGATGTAGTCCAAATTTTTGATATATTGTGTAGATTCGAATGGTTGCTTCCACACTCAACATGATTTGGTTTCTCCAAAGAAGTAAGTTAACTGGGTCCGTATATACCAAGTTATCTGCTTATTACTTCTATTTCTTTCTTTTAATTGTCTAAGATAATAAAAAGCTTCTAATCTTTGGATTCGTTTATTTTTCTTTTTTCCAAGAGCTTGAACTTTTGTAATTATTCTATTAAAGATTTGGATATCATCAGAGCCTTGGTAAGGAGAATTCAGTTGAACTTGATCCTCAATTTTATGCTCTAAATCTTGTTTGATTTGGTCAATAAGGAAGTTATTATCTTTTCTTTTAGAACTTTGGTAATTGTTATTTTCTTTTGAAGGGTTTTCAATTACTTCAATGTTTTCTGGAATATTTGGTATATCGATAGGTTCCAATGTTTGAAGAATTTCATCCCATGCTTCATTATTGATGAATTCCTCATACAAATTATTGTCTTCAACTTTGTTTCCTGTTGAATATTAAATAATTTCATCAATTGAACTTGTTGTTCTCAGTCCATTTTCGTCAATAATAGAAATATTTTGGTTAGATATTTCTATAATATTGTTTGCAATATTATTATTTTTCCAAATTTCCAAGAATCATTTCAGTGTTTGGATTCCTTCAAGTGGTAGTTGGTCGAGAAGATTATTAATGGTATTGTTTAATTTGAGTTATTGTTGTAATAATAAAGGTTTATAATAAAATGTATAAAATTTTTAAGAATTAAAATTTTAAAAGAATTTTGAAGAATAGAGGGTAGTTATATAGTTTTTAATGTTGTACAATTTACTTTTAGTGTAAAATTATTTGTTATTGTTTGTTTGTGTTATTATAATTTGTGGAATAGGTAGTTGAGAAAGATCTCTTTCAAAATATAATTTTAATCGATTGCCATGTACAGGATCCTTTACTTTTTGTCTATTCATAGCACGTAATTTGTATGTTCCAAGTAATAGAATATCATGGATTATATATGGTTCAATTTATTTTTCTTCTAGTTTGGCAGAAAATATATTTTTAATGTGTGATTAAACTACTAAAACTTTGTCACCAAACTTTAATTCAGGATTTTTGAGATTCTTGTCATAAACTTCTTTTTGTACTTTTTGTGCTTGTTTTATATTTTCAATAGCTTCTTTTTGTTGTTTCAAGGTTATATCTTCTATTTCAAATGTTCATTTAATTAAAGCTTCATGAAAAGATATATCTTCATCATAATAGGTTTCAATAATAGTTTCAATAGGAAGTTTGGCATCTCTTCTATAGATTAAAAAGAATGGTGTAAATTTTGTTGTACTATGCTTATTGTTCAGTAGGCCAATAGTACAGATGGTAAGATTTGATCTCATTCCTTGTATTCATAGCTATTGAGTTTAGCTATTGCTTCACCTATTGTTCGGTTAAATCTTTCAATCATACCATTTGTTTGTGGTCAGTATGCAGAAGATTTATGATGCTTGATTTAAAAATTATTGCACAATTCCTTTATTAAGTCACTCATAAAATTGGTTCCTCGGTCACTTAATAATATTGTTGGTATTCCATATTGACAAATTATATCTTCATATATAAATTTTTGCACAGTTTCAGCTTTGATATCAGAGATAGCTTTTGCTTCTGGCCATTTTATTAAGTAGTTCATAGCCACAATAATGTATCTGTTGCCTTCTTTTGTAATTGGTAAAGGTCCTTTTATATCAATTCCAACTCAATAAAAAGGTGCTTTTACTTTGAGTGGTCGTAAAGTTTGTCTTCTGATTTCATTTCCTCTATGTTGGCAGATATCACAGGTTTTAATATAATTTTTAATATCTCTATACATGATAGGCCAAAAATATCTTTCCTTGGTTTTGTTATAGGTCGATTCTATTCCCAGATGAGTACCCTGCTCATCATGAAGAGCATATAATATCACATCTTTTTGGCTTTGTTTTATCACATGTTGAGCTTTAGTTTTATTTTGTCGGAATAATTGTTTGTTTTGTATAAAATAATTTTTACATTCTCTTTATATACGAGATTTGTCTGAATTAGTAGCATCCAGTGAAAATGTTAGCTCAGATAGATATTGGTATATTTCTTGATATTGTTTGTTATCTATTATCTATTGAGTCTTTTGTTGGTAGGCGTGAAAAGAAATCTGCATTTTGGTTCCGTTTACCAGATCTATATTTTATATTATACTGGTATTCCTGTAGAGTAAGCCACCATCAAGTTATCCTTTTATTTTCATTAAGAGTGGTGTTGTTTAGTAATAATTGAAAGCCTTGTGGTCGGTAATAAGTATAAATCTCGTTCCATGAATATAATGTCGAAAATATTTTACAGCCCAAACAGCAGCTAAGCATTCGAGCTCAACTGTGCTATAATTTTTTTTAGCAGGTGATAATGTTCAACTTGCGTAAACAATAACATGTTCTCTACCCTCTTTTACTTGTGATAATACTGCCTCTAATCCCAAATAAGAAGTATTGGTGAATAATAAAAACAGTTGGTCGTAGTTAGAATATTGTAGTATTGGTGCAGAAGTGATACGATATTTGAGCCAGTCAAATACTTGTTGGTGTTCATCATTTCAGATAAACTCTATATCTTTTTGTAGAAGTTTAAATAATGGTGCAGCCTTTTTAGAAAAGTTTTCAATAAACCTTCTATAATAAGAGGCCAGTCCTAAGAATGCTTATAGTTCAGTTATAGTTTTGGGAGGTGTTAACTTGGTAAGTTTTTCAACTTTTTGAGGATCTGGTTTGATCCCTTCATTTCCAATTATGTGTCCTAAAAATTGCATTTGTTTGGTGCCAAAATGACACTTTTCTGGGTTGATTCACAGGTTTGCTTCTTTTATTAAGTTGATTACTTCTTTTAGATCTTCTAAATGTTGTTTGAAGGTTTCACTGTATATATTGACATCATCAATATATACCATTGCTTTCTTCTAAAGAACAGATTGTAAAACCTTTTCCATTAATCGTTGGAAGGTGGCCAGAGCATTACATAAACCAAAAGGCATAATATTAAACTCGTATAGTCCAAATTTTGTTATGAAAGCTGTTTTTTCTTTGTCCTCTTCCTTTACTTGAACTTGCCAATATCCAGAAGTTAAATCGAGAGAGGTAAACCATTTGGCTTTTTCTAATACATCAAGTATTTCATCTATTCAAGGTAGTGAATAGGTATCCTTTTTCGTAATATTATTAATTTTCTGTAGTCAACACAGAATCTTAATTTTCTATTTTTCTCACAACAAGAACAACTAAAGAACTCTAAGGACTTTGTGAAGGTCGAATAATTCCTTCTTTTTCTATAGACTCTATTTTCTTTTTAATATGTTCATGTTCCTTGGGTGATGCCTATTGTTTGATTGGATAATTATCAGCAGTATTTACAGAATGGGTAACCACATTAGTTTGTCAAAGTTCAGAGAACTAAGTAGCAAAGATATTTTGATTTTCTTTTAATAAATTCATTATGGTTTCTTTTTGTTTTTTTTCCAATTGCGTTCCTAAATATGTTGATTTGGATTCATTAATTTAGGTCAATTGTCTTTTATATTTGTCTTTTTGCTTTTGCTTTATTATTTCATCAACTTCAGGCTTGATTAGTTTAAAAGTTTCATTAATTTGAGTACTTTCTTTATTGTGTTCTATTTGTATAGTTGAAATTAATTGTTGTGTAAAAGTATTATCCACTTTTACTTGTGTTAAGAAATATCGAATTTGTTCTACTTCCTCATTCTCATCTTCAAGTTCAAGTTCATAATTATTGTGAGGTAATGTTCATATTGGTATATGAACAAATTCATTTGGATTTTGGACTCTGTTTCAATATGTAATAGGTGTACTTTCAAAATCATCATTCTATCCAATTGTCATCAAGCCTGAAGTTGATGAAATAATAAAGCAAAAGCAAAAAGACAAATATAAAAGACAATTGACCTAAATTAATGAATCCAAATCAACATATTTAGGAACGCAATTGGAAAAAAAACAAAAAGAAACCATAATGAATTTATTAAAAGAAAATCAAAATATCTTTGCTACTTAGTTCTCTGAACTTTGACAAACTAATGTGGTTACCCATTCTGTAAATACTGCTGATAATTATCCAATCAAACAATAGGCATCACCCAAGGAACATGAACATATTAAAAAGAAAATAGAGTCTATAGAAAAAGAAGGAATTATTCGACCTTCACAAAGTCCTTAGAGTTCTTTAGTTGTTCTTGTTGTGAGAAAAATAGAAAATTAAGATTCTGTGTTGACTACAGAAAATTAATAATATTACGAAAAAGGATACCTATTCACTACCTTGAATAGATGAAATACTTGATGTATTAGAAAAAGCCAAATGGTTTACCTCTCTCGATTTAACTTCTGGATATTGGCAAGTTCAAGTAAAGGAAGAGGACAAAGAAAAAACAGCTTTCATAACAAAATTTGGACTATACGAGTTTAATATTATGCCTTTTGGTTTATGTAATGCTCTGGCCACCTTCCAACGATTAATGGAAAAGGTTTTACAATCTGTTCTTTAGAAGAAAGCAATGGTATATATTGATGATGTCAATATATACAGTGAAACCTTCAAACAACATTTAGAAGATCTAAAAGAAGTAATCAACTTAATAAAAGAAGCAAACCTGTGAATCAACCCAGAAAAGTGTCATTTTGGCACCAAACAAATGCAATTTTTAGGACACATAATTGGAAATGAAGGGATCAAACCAGATCCTCAAAAAGTTGAAAAACTTACCAAGTTAACACCTCCCAAAACTATAACTGAACTATAAGCATTCTTAGGACTGGCCTCTTATTATAGAAGGTTTATTGAAAACTTTTCTAAAAAGGCTGCACCATTATTTAAACTTCTACAAAAAGATATAGAGTTTATCTGAAATGATGAACACCAACAAGTATTTGACTGGCTCAAATATCGTATCACTTCTGCACCAATACTACAATATTCTAACTACGACCAACTGTTTTTATTATTCACCAATACTTCTTATTTGGGATTAGAGGCAGTATTATCACAAGTAAAAGAGGGTAGAGAACATGTTATTGTTTACGCAAGTTGAACATTATCACCTGCTAAAAAAAATTATAGCACAGTTGAGCTCGAATGCTTAGCTGCTGTTTGGGCTGTAAAATATTTTCGACATTATATTCATGGAACGAGATTTATACTTATTACCGACCACAAGGCTTTCAATTATTACTAAACAACACCACTCTTAATGAAAATAAAAGGATAACTTGATGGTGGCTTACTCTACAGGAATACCAGTATAATATAAAATATAGATCTGGTAAACGGAACCAAAATGCAGATTTCTTTTCACGCCTACCAACAAAAGACTCAATAGATAATAGATAACAAACAATATCAAGAAATATACCAATATCTATCTGAGCTAACATTTTCACTGGATGCTACTAATTCAGACAAATCTCGTATATAAAGAGAATGTAAAAATTATTTTATACAAAACAAACAATTATTCCGACAAAATAAAACTAAAGCTCAACATGTGATAAAACAAAGCCAAAAAGATGTGATATTATATGCTCTTCATGATGAGCAGGGTACTCATCTGGGAATAGAATCGACCTATAACAAAACCAAGGAAAGATATTTTTGGCCTATCATGTATAGAGATATTAAAAATTATATTAAAACCTGTGATATCTGCCAACATAGAGGAAATGAAATCAGAAGACAAACTTTACGACCACTCAAAGTAAAAGCACCTTTTTATTGAGTTGGAATTGATATAAAAGGACCTTTACCAATTACAAAAGAAGGCAACAGATACATTATTGTGGCTATGAACTACTTAATAAAATGGCCAGAAGCAAAAGCTATCTCTGATATCAAAGCTGAAACTGTGCAAAAATTTATATATGAAGATATAATTTGTCAATATGGAATACCAACAATATTATTAAGTGACCGAGGAACCAATTTTATGAGTGACTTAATAAAGGAATTGTGCAATAATTTTTAAATCAAGCATCATAAATCTTCTGCATACTGACCACAAACAAATGGTATGATTGAAAGATTTAACCGAACAATAGGTGAAGCAATAGCTAAACTCAATAGCTATGAATACAAGGAATGAGATCAAATCTTACCATCTGTACTATTGGCCTACTGAACAATAAGCATAGTACAACAAAATTTACACCATTCTTTTTAATCTATAGAAGAGATGCCAAACTTCCTATTGAAACTATTATTGAAACCTATTATGATGAAGATATATCTTTTCATGAAGCTTTAATTAAATGAACATTTGAAATAGAAGATATAACCTTGAAACAACAAAAAGAAGCTATTGAAAATATAAAACAAGCACAAAAAGTACAAAAAGAAGTTTATGACAAGAATCTCAAAAATCCTGAATTAAAGTTTGGTGACAAAGTTTTAGTAGTTTAATCACACATTAAAAATATATTTTCTGCCAAACTAGAAGAAAAATAAATTGAACCATATATAATCCATGATATTCTATTACTTGGAACATACAAATTACGTGCTATGAATAGACAAAAAGTAAAGGATCCTGTACATGGCAATCGATTAAAATTATATTTTGAAAGAGATCTTTCTCAACTACCTATTCCACAAATTATAATAACACAAACAAACAATAACAAATAATTTTACACTAAAAGTAAATTGTACAACATTAAAAACTATATAACTACCCTCTATTCTTCAAAATTCTTTTAAAATTTTAATTCTTAAAAATTTTATACATTTTATTATAAACCTTTATTATTACAACAATAACTCAAATTAAACAATACCATTAATAATCTTCTCGACCAACTACCACTTGAAGGAATCCAAACACTGAAATGATTCTTGGAAATTTGGAAAAATAATAATATTGCAAACAATATTATAGAAATATCTAACCAAAATATTTCTATTATTGACGAAAATGGACTGAGAACAACAAGTTCAATTGATGAAATTATTTAATATTCAACAGGAAACAAAGTTGAAGACAATAATTTGTATGAGGAATTCATCAATAATGAAGCATGGGATGAAATTCTTCAAACATTGGAACCTATCGATATACCAAATATTCCAGAAAACATTGAAGTAATTGAAAACCCTTCAAAAGAAAATAACAATTACCAAAGTTCTAAAAGAAAAGATAATAACTTCCTTATTGACCAAATCAAACAAGATTTAGAGCATAAAATTGAGGATCAAGTTCAACTGAATTCTCCTTACCAAGGCTCTGATGATATCCAAATCTTTAATAGAATAATTACAAAAGTTCAAGCTCTTGGAAAAAAGAAAAATAAACGAATCCAAAGATTAGAAGCTTTTTATTATCTTAGACAATTAAAAGAAAGAAATAGAAGTAATAAGCAGATAACTTGGTATATACGGACCCAGTTAACTTACTTCTTTGGAGAAACCAAATCATGTTGAGTGTGGAAGCAACCATTCGAATCTACACAATATATCAAAAATTTGGACTACATCAGTTATACAAATCAAGTTTTATTAATGCGTTAATGATTGGTGAATTAGAAATAAAAGATTACGAAAAATTAATTTATTAAATTATTTTTATTTATTATTTGTTATTTATTATTTATTTATTCTTTATAGTTATTAACTCTTTGATTTAAAAAATATATAAAAATATAAAAAATCTTGTAAAAAAAAAAAAAAAAATTTATCTTATTTTTATTTTTCATATGGTCCTAGTATAATATGGTGTCTAGGACAGTTTAGAGCGATGGTTGGAGCTCTATTCACTTTCTTATTTGCTATTTCTATCCACTTTTCTTATTCATTATTTTTATTTACTTTTTTTATTCATTATTTTTTATTTACTTTTCTTATTCATTATATTTATTTACTTTCTTAGTTGTTATCTAAAAGAGAATTTTATGAATTATGAGAGACAGAAGAATATTATTAGAAATGCGGTTAAACTTTGGGAATTATATCTTATATCTAGGGAATATGAGCCCTATATACAACTCCGCCACTTAAACCTTGGATAAGTTGGATATAAAAGATTTATATTTAAGGACATGAGCCTTAACTACAACTTCGCCATCCAAAATTTAAGTAAAGTTAGATATAAAATGGATATTACTTTTCGCATTTAGGGAATATGAGCCTTATTGACAACATTGCCATTTAAGATGAATAAAGTTGGATGTGAAACAGTAACAAAACAACATGAAAACTTTTTTAAGAAGCAAAAAAAAAAAAATATATATATATATTTAAAAAAAAAAAAAACAAAAAAAGAAAGAAACAAAAGAAAAAAAAAGAAAAGAGAAAAAATGAAAATTAATTCGGAACTGGAATGTTCTCAATTAAATCTCTTAAATTCTCCACCTCAGCTCTTAGTTCATCCCAATATGCTACCAAATTCGCATACTGAATATTTTTTTCCTGATTCCCTGCCCGAATCGCTCCAATACAAAACATATCATTCTCTATCTCTTCTTCTAAATTTTTTACCTGTCCTTCTAAATCATCTCTCTTTTTTCTCAAAACTACCGCCTCTCTTCTCAACACCACCACTTCACTTCCTAATGCCTCTACTTGCACCTGCAACCTTCTAATCTCTCGTGCTAATCTAAAAATTATTATTATAACTTTATTATTATTATTATTATTACTATATTGCAATTATTATCTTACCGTTGATTTTCATTTTGAAGCATGTCGATTGCTTCATAAAGGGCATTTTGGCCACTGGTTCTTCATTGATGGCGAGTAGTAGAATAACGTTGAGGCATGATTTCTTTTTACTATTATTATTATTATAAACATTATTATTATTATTATTAGTATTATTATTATTATTATTATCACTATTATTTTTACTAACAACATTTTTACCTTTAGAAAATTTTAGTAAGAATACTTTTGCTAAACTCATCATTACCCCTTATATTACACAAAAGTAAATCTCTAACAATTATTATCTAAATATGGTAATTGCAATAATCAAAAATAGAAAAATCAAAAAATTTTCAATATTACCAATTGTAGTAGAGTAGTAATGATCAGTGACTGTAGCCAGCAGCTGTAGGTTCAATATCCGTTGATGGACTGCAAACTCTGCTGACGGGTCATGATTACAGCATCTGCACTACAATATTTCTTTTATAATTTTTATAATTTTGCAGAGCAAAATTTTTTAAGGAGGGAGTAGTGTAATATTAATAAATTTTTATTAACATTTTTCTTATAATTTTCCTTAAATTTTATTATATATTTTATATGTTTATT
>CAJVPZ010003360.1:0-11110 GCA_910592135.1 Racocetra fulgida | reverse complement strand
AAAATTAAGATATTAAAACCAAAATTTTCTAATGTAATATTTTATTTTTACATATTTTTTAAATAGTGTTACAGTAGGATACTGTTCAATAAAAGCATTTGCCAAAAGGTTTTTAAAGTAAGGCTTGTATACTTTTTATAAGAATTCTGATTCTCAAAGTAACCCATTCACTTCACCCATTCACTTCAATAATGTACCAAGGAAATTTAATAAAACTTTAATGTTATGTATTATTTTATTAGTGCATAACAATAGAAGTTAGGTAAAGAAATAGTAAAATAAAATTTGATATCACTACGCTGCGTATATTTTTCAGAAACGACTATAGTACTATTGTACATATGTGTAGTTAAATAAACAGTATTTTTTCAGGGATAAGTTTAACGCACTGGCAGCTTAAAAAATATTTACTTCCAGGTTTCAATTTTATAAAAATAAATTTTGACTAAATTTGGGTTTTTGAAAAGGTAAGTTTCGAATCAGGGTTTCGGATTTTTAGTTTTGTCAAAACTGTTAAAAGTTTCGGTCACATGTATATTATATATGTAAGGTAGTAACACATAGTAATCTCTGGACACCTACGTATCAATTCACATGGACATCTATCAATTTGGGTAATTTTAAAACTTATCACGTGATATTGTACCTACTCTAAAGTGATTGGTAGGTGTCCAGAGATGCAAAAGTTTTAATTTTGATATCTCTGAGATTATTTTTTTGATATACTCAAATTACCTCCTGAATTTAAGTGGTGTTCTTGATGCATTTTAGTAAATCTAGGATCTGCACAAATTTTATTGATCATAAATATTACACAAAACTATTACACAATAGATAGAAAATTTAGAATTGAATTGACTACCAAGCGAAAATGGAACTTTGGGCTTTTAATTATATTTTTTAACAGACATAATTCCTAATAAATTAGATAGATTGTGCCCAATACAAAATATAATTGAAAGCCTGAAGTTTCATTTTCACTTGGCAGAGCTATATATATTTGATAATTGATATTGCTTTTTATTTATTTACTATTTATTTTTTACAGTGTAAAAGCCAAATCAAATTTAATACTATAAATTAAGCATTAATTTACATATTATAATATTTTAGCATATTATTAATTAAAGCATTAAAAGTAGTAATCATTAAATTTATCTTGTTTCATAGCTATATATCTAATGATTATGAATATTTAAAACATGCTGGCATGCTGCATTAAATTTTTCAATAAGTTCTTAAGATTCATCCCCTATAAATTGATTAGCTTCACTTATATGTTTTATAGCATTAGACGTAACAAATTGTTGTAATGTGTCAACAGATAGTTGAGTAATAGTTTCTGGAGCTTCAGAAGATGTCTTTGATCTTTTAGGGATGTTTTCTTTTTGCTTGCTCTAAATCTAAAAAAAATTCTTAGAATTTTTAATATAAACTTAAAAAAAAAATAATTAGTAATAATTACCTTATATTCACGTTTAGCTTTTCTGATATTCATCGTTTTTCTTTTTTGTTCAGATGGAGGAATTTTATTGCTTACATTATCAGAAACTGAATGTAATATGTGGCTAGGTTTGCATGGCTTTGCAGACAATTTTAAAGGTGATCCATTACTTAATAATTGTTGTTGATTTAACTCTAGTGGTTAAAAAGGATCATTATGAATGCTTGGTTTATTTTTCGAATAAAAGATATGTGCACCTATAATAATAAAGTTAAATTAGCTTAATTTGTTTTGAAGATTATAATATAATATATATATCTTCAGAATTATATAGGCGAATTATCTCTTGATAGATGATTTCTGTAGACTATGATAAATTAAATTATTTTTTTAATCTGGCGAAATTGTTCTCTGCTTGTTTTTAAAGCAATTCACTAATTTTTTTTTGTTTCTTGTCTAATACTTAAATAGTCTCCTTGTAAAAAAATCTGTGCAGCATGACAATGTTTGTATACATTATAAAATGGGCTATTTCATATATAGTCTAAGCATAATAGGCATTCACCAGTAACAATGTTCATAATATAAAACCTATCTCGAATCTCAACTTCATAGTTTTTAACTAGCTGCCTCATCATTGGCTGGAAATAATTAACATGTTCTTTCTCTATTTTAATAGATTCATCATTATCAAAAGAGTCAATTATAATATCTGATTTATAGAGTTTTTTAATATAATAGTAATTTGAATGACTAGATTGTTTAACTAAACCTATCAGAAAATATAGTCTTCTATGGTTTAAACATTGGTTCATAGTAGGTGTTATTTTACTAGATTCATTTTGCTATAATATAAATTAATAAATTATATCAATGTTATAAATATTTAAGTTCACAAAATAAAAATTATATAATAGGTACATAACAAAACTATACTTAAAGTCTATATATTATATACACTTTAAGTATAGTTTTGCTATATACTTATCCATATATTAATAGTATAAAATTATTACCTGCTCAATTAATTGTGTATTAAAAAGAGTAACCAATTCAGCTTTATAAATATTTTTATTGGATCCTTCAGGATGAAGATTTTCACATAGTAATTTTATTCTATAAAGTCATTCAATAAATGTAACAACTGTTTGCTTTTCTGATAATTGTGATTCAATTATTTGATTTATTCTTTCAGTAAAATTATTAGTAGTTAATGGATTTCGTCTATTAGAGTTAAGAGGAAGGTGACCAGCATCAATAAATTGCATTTGTTACTCATTACACATCTAATTATTTTCTAAGTCTTTAATAAATAATAGCTTTTGATTTGAATTAAGTAAAAGTAATTTAATAAAGTTCTTATAATGAGAAGCTATTTCAAATACATTTTCTTTAGTGCGACAATGGCCCACAAATTTAAATCCTAATGCAATCTGGTATCTTAAAATTAATATTTAAATATTAAAAAAAAATTAAAATATAAATTACATAAATATTAAAGAAAATCCTAATTTAACTCAAATTAAAGTTATCCAGGCTATTATCAATACTATTAATTTTATAGCTTATTGAATAATTTTAACTAAGGTTAAAATAAAATATAATAGTAAAGTTTAAAGACTAACCTAAATGAATATGGAATCTTCCATGTTTTTAAATTTTTTCCAAATAATTGCATAATGTAAAATCAACAAAGAATGGTTCTACATACGATGCCTTCTACTCTAAGTTTAGATGGCTGATGTTTATCTATCATTACAAATAGATTCCATGGTTCATTAGACTTATACTCATGAACTTTTTGAAACCCTTTTTTATTTGGAAGATCTTCATAATGCTACAAATGCTTGCATGTTGAATCAATATAGGGTATATTATTTTTAATAGCTATCATGGCTAATCTTATTGTCTAGTTGTTTTTCTTATTACTTAAACCTAATTATAATAGTTTAATTAATATTAATATTTAATATTAATATTTATACTATAGTATAAATAATACATTTAAATTTTGCACTTTTTTATTTTTTTATTTTTTTATTTATTTTATTTTATTTTTTTTATTTTTTTTTAATTTTTTTTTATTTTTCTTTTCTCATTTTTTTGTTTGTTCTTTTATTTTTATTCACAAAATTTATATTAAAAATATACATACCAAAAGCTAATGGTGTTCCATGTCCACTATCATTTTCAACAACCATAGTTAAAACAGATGCATGATCAATATTAAGGTCATATTTTCTATCAATTTAAAACTGTCCAAATTTTTGACCATTTCTTAGGCAAAGTTTATCAGATACAGTTAGTTGATAGTAATGTTCAGAAGAGTCTTCAAGTTTTGACAAATCTGGTTGCTGATAATATAAAACATATCTTTTTGGTTTTAACTCTTCTTCAATTAAATAATATAGTATAGTCCATAGACCTGAATAGTCTTTTAAGCATCTATCTTCATGAACAATAAATCATTTTAATTTTGAATTGCTACAAATCTCACGGCTATTTAACAATATATCATTTAATTCCTCTTCACTAGCACCATTAAATGAAACCAGTAACTTTCCTTTAATTCCTTTTATTATTCTGTGATCTGTATGCCAGCTAATAATAATTTTATCCCGAACCTCTTGTGTTAAATTAATTCTTGTTATTTTTGGAACAACTGTGCTTATAATATTAGATGGAAGGTGAGTACTCTCTATTTTTATTCTAAGTGAATGGCTTGAATTAAGGTAAGATAATCGTGAAAATGAATATACATATACAGAAAAGCAATGCATATCATTTCTTTTTGTAAATTATTATGTAGACCATAGTTCGAACAATTAGGCAAACATTCTCCTATCTCTCCACATTTATACTGACAATTATTTTCATCACCTGAACAATACAAAATCCATGACCAACAAAGTTTATTTTTCTTAAGACCAGTTTGAATTTCTTCTAAAATTCATAACCCTTGGTTGTAAGTTTTATAATATCATCAATATGATTGGTTGACTTCTTATTTCTATTAACCTCCCACTCTATAAAATCAGCATCACTTTCAACATGACAAAGTGTAAGTAATTCTTGTTTTATTAGTTGAGATGTTTTCAAATGGCTCTGAGACTTTAATCGGGTGTTTTTTAAAAGAGGATATTGTAATATATATAATTTGGCTACATGCCCAAAGGGAACAAAAACTGTATTATCTTCATTAAAAGTTATTTGATTTTCTAAATTTTCCAGAGTTATCATTACAATTATTGTTTGGCTAACTTATATGATGGTGTAAGTAACTGTATAAGTGTAGTGAATAGTATAACATAGCAGCAGTAGAAGTGACAGTATAAGTGTAACAGCAGTATAAGCAACAGTATAAGCATAGCAGCAGTATAAGTGACAGTATAAGCATAGTGGCAGTGTAAGCAATAGTGTAAGCGATAGTATAATCGACAGTGTAAGCAATAGTGTAATCAATAGTATAAGCAACAGTGTAAGCAACAGTGTAAGCAACAGTGTAAGTGACAGTGTAATGACAACATAGATGACAGTGTAAAGACAAAGTAAGTAACAGTGTAAAGACAATGTAAGTGACAGTATAAACGATGTGTTCAGCAACGCAATATTATAAAAAATGCTCTTGATGGTAAATTTTTACTTGGTTCAACATTTATTTAAAGAGAAAAAAATTTTTTTTTTATTTATATGCAAATCGATTGATTGAATATTATTATACTATGCAAGGTACTGGTGTGCTGCATTTTTTTGCATTTTAAAAAAAAAGTATATTATGTATCACACCATAGATAAATAGTACTTTAAAAATTGATCTAATTTATTTGTCACGTGCGGGTACCTGGGTTCCCTGCACAGTGCCAAAAATGCATCAAGAACGCCACTTAAATTCAGGGGTAATTTGAGCATATCAAAAAAATAACCTCAGGGGTATCAAAATTGAAACTTTTGCGTCCGGAGACTTTTCCTTTTTATATGGGATGACGATTAAATTTGTGTAACGATGTCTCGTAGGTCATTTTCAAATTTTTGGTAGTACAAAACTGATTGAATCAATAAGTACGGCAAAATATTTATCCGCTATGTTGTTCTTTTTGAGCCAAATTTAGCAAAAAGATTCAAACTTCCTATTACCCCACTTTAATACTAACTTCCATCATTTGTCGGATTATACCAAAATCGTTAATTTCATCTAATCTTTCACCCATAGAAATTCCAGCATTGGGAATTAAGTAGAGTTAACACCTCACTATGTTTTATATCCGGATCGATCCAGATATAAAATAAATCCGGATTTAAATTACTATGTTTTACTATAATTTTATAACAAAATATCAATCCGGACATATTTATATCCGGATTGAAGTATTAACTCTAGAATTAAGCAATCAATAAGCAACAGGGTATAAAATTTATATTCAAACTTCACGTCTTATAAATTAATATTTAGCGAAAACCTAATTTTTGGTCTGGGGGACCCCGGAATCCCATTTTCAAGGCAAAGACCCCATATATTGATAAAACTAGAAAAATATAAATAAGCTTAATTATAGTTTTAAGTATTTATATTGAATACAAATTGTAATTTATACAAAATATATATAATATTATAAAAATTTAGTTAATCAATAAATACAAATATATGTATATTAGTTTGTATTGTTATCACGTAACCGGGTATATACCCACCAGGTACGTACAAATAGAAATTCTCTTTTAACTTTAATTAAATAAAATTAATGCGATATGTTAATCAATAAATACATATTAGTTTGTATTGTTATCACGTAACCGGGTAAATACCCACCAGGTACAAATAGAAATTCTCTTTTTACTTTAATTAATTAAAATTAATGCGATATTAAATATTAAAAATAGAATTTTTTATATAACCATAATGTAAATAGCGTAAAAATAGCAATTCTATTAAAATTATCAAATTTCATAACCGGATTTTAAAACTTTTTAGTTATATTTTATTTTATTAATTAAATAGATTTAACCAAAATATCTTAATTATTTATATTTTTTTTTTTAAATTTAAAATCTATAGATTTTTGAAACCCAAATATTAAAGTTTTAAATCCAAACTTTTATTATTCTAAATTTAATACATCCTATAAGATTTAAAAATTATACACTATCTACAGCACTCATTGGAGGATTACTTACAACATTTTCAGAAGATTTTTGAGAATTATCCTTTTTTCTTCCAATATAATCCCTAAGTGCATGAAGCCCGTATACCAAAAAATAAAATGCGATAAAGAGAATAAAAAGGCCGACATAACGAAGTGTTACATTTGCAGGAGAACCATCATACCAATTTAGGAAATTATATACCCAAAATTTATGTGAATCATAAATAAGAAAAGCTTCAAACATGAAAAGTATTTGAATAGGTATT
Source organism: Racocetra fulgida (assembly GCA_910592135.1). Taxonomy (NCBI): domain Eukaryota; kingdom Fungi; phylum Glomeromycota; class Glomeromycetes; order Diversisporales; family Gigasporaceae; genus Racocetra; species Racocetra fulgida. Next base: position 4,259 of record CAJVPZ010003360.1, on the reverse strand, counting down.
GTTATAAATATGAATGATAGTTTCATTAATTGACGATTTAAAAACAATTCAATTAGCATGGTCACAAACTCCACACCGTGAACAGAAACATTTAGTAACCAGATGAACCATGGATTATTTGCATGAATAAAGTCACTTGAAAGTAAGCTCCAGTAGACAAAAACAATAAGAATGCTATTTATTAAATTAAATATAATTAAATATGAATAATTTATGAAGATAGGAATTTTAAAAAATTACGAAATTAAGAATAAAGCGACTTACTGATAATGTACTAGTGTGTGATAAAGGATCCAAAATATAAAATTAGATAAATTTGAAAATTTCTCAAGAGAGTTTGATCTGACTGAATAGTATAATGCAGTCTATAATTAAGATTATGAACGATAATTAATGAATATTAATGAATATTAATGAATATTCATAATAAAAATATGTCATCAAAAATAAATATTTGTTTACCGTAAAGTAAAGGGTCTGACCGACATAGCTTAAATTGGTAAAATAGCATAAATAGCATTCCAAATTATTACTGATACCGTATTGTGCTAGACTATGTGAATATAATCCATAATCTAATAGCTCTCCAATAAGAATTATCCAAGAATAAACAGTTACCAAGGCACGAAAAATTTTCAATGTTCTAGAACTTACGAACCAAGAAGTAACAGTCAAGTTTGGATCAAACTCTCCCCAATGGAAAAAAATCATTTTGAATTTTATAAGAGCCAAGAAGTTAAAAGCAATATATATATAATTTATCAATGGGTTTTATCAATATTACGAATATAGGCAGTAAGAACTGATGTAAAACAAAAGTAAACAATCCATCATTGAAACGATGTTACACTTGCAAATTATTAGAAAACTGTTAATATTTATTCGAAATACATATTAGTAATAAACATCAATAGCATAATAAATGGATATAAATAACACAAGGCGTAGAAATCTAAAAACGTTAATTTTTTTGATAATATGCCAAGAAGTAACATAATACCGTATTTCATTGAATAGGCTGTTGAAAATAACTTCAATAACTTCAGCCATCTTTTTTTTTACACCCGTCGTATCATGGGACGCTGTGGAGCGTACTTTTATTGAAAATCATCATAATTATGATACAAAAATGTCATTGTTAGACAATTCAGCCATCTTCAATAGGCTAAATATGTATATCTATCTATATATCTTTTGCAGTCATTATTCAAGAAGTAATAGAAGTTTCTACAATGCATAATGAATAATTATTATTAATATTGACAACTTTTGCTCATATTTAATATATATAATTTGATAATATTTAATTTGATAACTTTTGCTCATATTAAATTAAAAAAGGATCATTTTTGGCTTTTTAACGTATTATTTCTACAAATCGAGATCCTTAGATTTCTTGCACCGTATGTATATATGCCAAATCTGCAAATAAAATTTTTAAATTTTTTCAATTTTTTTTTTAAGAGCGGGTGCTTTTCCACTGTAACTTTTATTAAATAAACTGTATTATTATGGTTACAACTTATTGTTATTTATTGTTACATTAAATTAGGACTAATTTATCCTTACACCAAATCTCTACTACATTAGTAAACACCGTAGTTTTTAAGCTAATCTAGGTTTTTGTATATGTTACTTATATTAGTACTTTCTTACTATATATATCCACCATAGAAAGACTTCCAGATTGGTTCGCTAAGCCACATTTGTATAAATACTTACCAATTTGGTGTACGCACTACTAGTCAGAAACTAGCTGGCCGGTTGTCTCTATACATCGGGGTCACTGGGACAAGTTTTACTCTAACCCTATCTACTTCAGCAAACCCGGGAGGGAATAAAATTTTTATTCTCACCGATACTTTGGATCTCTTGTAGTGTAGGTGATACATATACTAAACCAACTGCTTAATAATATTGTGTCACCCATACTGCAAGAGACTCGTCATAATGTCAGATATATCGAACTAAAATTAATATGGCATGTTAATTACACTGTTTGGTTGTGGTCTAAAAATCGTAACATGTAACATTAATGTAATTAGCTTTATTAGACTTATTTAGTTATTTTCTTAGCACTATCGTTAACGCTTGGTGCTACATTAAAATACCTTTTATAGAAATTTGGTGGGTTTAAGAATTTTTTGGAAATAGTGGTGTCACAAAGGTAAACAATAACCAAGAATGTAGTGATATGTCAATCTCAAGAAGTGAAGGATATATATTTTAGATATGTTCTGGCTCATTTCACGATTCGATCAATTCCGGATTGAACTAGATCATTCTTGAATTTTCACCAATTGAGGAATGATTTTTGATGTTTACGAAATTTTAAGATCAGGATGTGGCCAATCTTCGGTGTGACAAATAAACACTAACCAATTTACTTATATTAATAAATTCAATTGGTACTTATTTGCCACACCGAAGTTGGTCACACCCCGGCGGCAATTGGTCACTTGATCCCGAAATTTAAAACTCAGGATTATTAAATTCAAATATACTATACTGAAAATGCATTACGTGTCAAATTAATAAAACCTTCGAATGCTTAATTTAAATATCTCTTTCATTTTTTCTTAAAAATGGAACGATACAACTTTCTGGCGCGTGAAACCTTTGATCGAATATTAGAAACTTTTATTCGTCAAAGGAAAAACAAACGTTGCTTAATGGATCAGAATAAATATAATCAATGTTTAACTGTACTTAAAAATCCCAGCGATTCACAAGACCCAAATTTAAATACGAGGTAATTAATAATTTTAAAATTCTTTACATTTGTGCGACCGAAAAACTTCATACGATTTAACAAATTGAAAATGATCTGTGAACGCAAGTTTGTCCTGTTGAAAACTTTATGAGATAATCTGTGCCGCGCACCAGGCAACGGAGGCGCTGGTCGAGACAAAACGTGGTGAAAGGTATTTTTTATTTATTACTTATTTATTATTATTTTATTCTACTACTTACTATTTCTTTATTACTTATTTATTATACTACTTATTATTTTATTTATTACTTATTAATTTACATACAATTAAAAAGATTTGTATGCGGTATTGTTTTATCCCGCAAAAGATAGTTGATGATCCCATTCATGAATGCAAAGTTTGTGTTACCAGACGAGCCTTTATAAAGATTCCACCCATTCGTCCAATAATCTCTGAAGGGTTTTTGCATCACATATAGGTAAAGGTTATTGAATCTGGCAAACGAAATTTAGCCACTTGGAACTTTCGTTTATCCTTCTCTTAACGTAGTTTCTTTAAACAAAACTACTTCATTAAGACTAGCAAGTTTTAAACAAAATAATGAACGTTTAAATCAATTTTCAAGTCAAAATAATGAAGATATCTTAGTTAAGTAAGTATAATAAGTTATTACATAATAACTATATAATGATGAGCTAATAAATCATAATAATCTAGCAATAATCAATCAAATAAAACGCCTCAAAACTATCGTTCAAAATTATTGTCGCTGCCGAAAAACCAACTGCTCTTCTAATGCTTGTTCCTGCCAAAGAAATAACTTACAATGTACACGCCGATATGGATGCATTCTGCGCAATGAATGTAAAATCGATGAGAATGTTTTTTTAAATTTACATTATATAATTTTTTATATACATTTTTTATTAATCATGCAAATTTTTTTATATGCATTATTGTGCATTTTTTTATTATTTTTCTTTTATTTATTTGTAAGTACAGTCGTCCTTATAGTCACCTCCCATAGAAGCACATCCTGTAAAAATTCTCTTTATAAGCACATCTATTATGAAACCAACTATTATGAACATATAGGAAAAACCCTATATAAGCACAACTCTTTCTAAGCATATTTTTTTAAAAAAGATGTTACAGTATGATGATCTTTATTAATTGTCGCGGCTGAAGCTGGAAATGGCTGAAGCTGGAAATTTTAAATATTTTAATATGAAATTTCTAAAAATTTGGGGGTGCATTTTTTTTAGCTTTTTTTCATAGTTAGCTTAGGATTTAGGGTTAGTTTTGATTATAAAAATGTATAAGTGGATTTTGGTAGGGTTTATATTTTTAAATCGAGGTCCCTAATTTCCGTTTCCAATTTCAGCCGCGATATTAATTATGAAAATTTTATTAATTATGCGAATTTTTTTATTTGAATCTTTGTTTTCTAATATAGCTAAAATTTCATTATCAGTCAGCCGAGATGTCGGAGAGTTTATATGTTAGATTTGCATACTTATTGATCAAATTAATAGACGTACCTAA
>CAJVPZ010003359.1:0-11114 GCA_910592135.1 Racocetra fulgida | reverse complement strand
ACGAGTCCCAACTATATGGTTCATTAGAATTTCGCATGAGAAAAGATTGATCAGGATTTTTTTGAAGAGTAGTGATAGGAGGAGGAGGAGGTAAAGGATCATCTGGAGCTTCATCACCAGAGCCAATACCAGCACCAAAAGGTATAGCATCATCATCAGTTTTAATCTAATAAACACAGAATTAACCATAAAGATCATAAAGATCTATAAAGATGGAAACTTAAGTAACTTTAAAAAAAAAACATATTTTACCAAACGGCCATCTTCACCAATATTATCAAGACTCCAAGTAGTCTCTCCAGTCGCATCATTAAAATAGTAAACTTTTCCTCGGGGGGAATTTTTTTTACCCCAACCAGGTGGAAGCTATAAATGTAAAAATAACAAAATGAAAAAAAAAACGTAAACGAAAGAACAAAAAAAAGAATGAAACGATGGTATACCTTTTCAGCTTCGTCGTCATCAGTTTTAATCTAAAAAGGATATAAGTAATGAATCTAATGATAAATAATGATAAAAATGGAAACTTCAATAAACCAAAACAATATCTTACCAAAAGACCATCTTCGCCAATATTATCAAGACTCCAAGTAGTCTCTTCGGTCGTTTTATTAAAATAATAAACTTTTCCTTGGGGTGTAGTTTTCTTACCCCAACCAGGTGGAAGCTAAAAGAATTAGCATAGTTGAAAAAAATATAAAAGCTTAACTGAAAAAACATAATCAAAAGAATATAAAATAATAAAAAAAAAAATATACACCTTTTCGTCAGTAGAAAGTTGATGCTTTTGTTGAACAGTACTAGCAGTGCTAGTACTTAATCCACTATCCTTTGAACTAGTGACACTTTCCTTATCAGCATCCACCAAAGATTCATCAACAACTTCACCTTCTACACACTCCGAAGTAACAACAATGTCATTATCATCAACGGAATCAGAATTTCCAGGAGTGAATTCATCACCAGGGTAAGTCCATCTAATCTCTTGAGTTACTGTATTAAAATAATAGTATGTGTTACCATCTTCGGTAGGTTGTTGTATCCAATTTTCTGGTAGTGGCTTCTGTCTTATAAAAGAACCCATGGTAGATTGTGTAGAGACACCGGATCCAGTGTAATTACTACTGCCACGTTGTGTAGAACTATCATCCATATGCTTATCTTCTCTGGGTAATTCCCAAGAAGATTCACCCGTTCGGGTATTATAATAAAATATATCACCGTCCGGAGTTTGTTGAGGAATCCAATCGGCTAACTAATAAGTGATAATGAAATAATTGGTCAGAACGAGTTTAAAATCAACACGCTCTCATGGACCAAGATCGATCGGTAAGAATTAAAGATTCGTAAAATTATTAAGAAATAAAAATATTAAAATTATTAAGAAATAAAAATGAATTAAATCATTAAGAAACAAATTATTAAAAAAAAAGAGATAAAATGAGATGAAATAAAAACGATACATTTAAGTTTATAATTATTTTAATTAATAATTAATAATAAAATGGGGACATCACATCAGGCCAAAAACCCAAGAACAATCAGAATCAAACACTCATGAACCGTGGCAATTACAATAATTTATAACCAATACCTTATCTTCATCCGATATATCATCCTCGTCATCTAAATTTGTAACATAATTACTAGGAAACCAGCCACGCTCACCGTTGCATAGACCGTCCCACCAACCAGATTCTAGCTGCGTAAGAACTTGTATTATATCATTTTTTTTAAAGGAAAGACTCGAAGTATCTGTAGAAGTAAAGTCGTATAATGCTTTTACAAATAGGATCGATGAGGACATTTTTTTTTTTAATTTACAAATGTAGACTTATTTTTTTCTTTTTAGAATAAGGCAGCGAGATTACGGGAGGAGGGATAAGTTGCAGGCAACCAAAAATTAAATATTAAACGACTTTTTTACAAATAAATTCGTAGCAAAGAAGGTAGACATGAAAAAAAGATAGAGTAAGTTAAATTATTAAGAAAATTTTTAAAAATGAAGGCTTTTAGGGGGAAGTATTACAATGTAGTTAAAGAAAGAAGAAAAAGAAAAAAGAAGGACTGACTGACTGAACTTCTGGAGCAGATTATAGTTATATATTTCACCAATTTTATATATAATAATTAGTTTAAAAGTTGTACAAAAAAGTCGCAAGTGACACAATAAGAAGTACATAGCTGATATATACGTAAATACGATACATACGGTACTTAGGTATATAGGTACGTAGGTAGATATTTTATATGCAAATCAATGAGTATAGCGATATTATTTATTTCCATAATGGATTTTCAAATTGCAGTTTTTCTTTTCGAACGGGTACCGGTACATAATAATTTAAAAAACATAATATGATAATTAACTATTATATATATTTTATTTACATTAACGTTAACGCTATACGTACTTACACATTAATATTTATATTTATACTAATATTTACTTACACTAATCTTACACAAGAGAGACAAGACGCACAACCACCATAAACGAACAAGGAAAAATCCACGTTGTATATAAACATAGTACGTAGTAGGTAGGTACAGGCAATATTAAGGAATGATCTCAAAGATAATCCGAATGGAACGAAGATGAGAAATCATTCAGGCGCGAAAGGCCAAAGAAGAAAAAAAAAAGGTAGATCAATTATAAAGCCGGGCCGCACCGAAAGGGTTGGTGAATTGATCCAATGCAGATCACATAGATCTGAATTGATAACGTACGTACGTGAGGTCAGTGCTTCATTAAACAACGAATTTACATTATGGACCAACCAGTAAATGGTGAATATTGATGATATTGACAGCTATATACTATAGGAATACTATGGAAAATACTGTAGTAATACGTACTATAGAAATACTATAGCTGATAGTGATAAATGCTAATAATACATCAATTAGAAGAGCATGTCTGGACAAAGTTTTATTTACGTAACATAGTGCGACTTGAGTGTTACATTTCGTTATAAAATTAATCATAGAGAAAAGTGGGATTGCCGAGACGTATGACAAACTAGGTTAGATCAACCTCGTTACCTAAGTGTGCATACATGCAGTTAGATGAACGGTCGAAAATACCGTACGTACGTACGTACGTACGTAAGCTTACTTAAAAATACACAAGCATTGATGTTATTTTATTTTATTTTATTTTTTTTTTTTGAAAGAGAGAAAAACCCGCGAAACTTTAACCAGATTGGTTTGTTACCTTTTTATGGGAAGTGTCACCTAATCTTCATGATCGAACTACTATGTTTAAATCCAACGGGGGAAATTGATTTACAACATGTAAATATACGATTGGACGACAATAACGCCTTATTCAACGATCGTTTCACATTTTAATGTTAAGACTATCCTGGGATAACTATCTGATGACTATCTTGAGATGACTAAGACTACTTCGGTTGTCCATTCTCTTAGTCATGCATTTAGTCTAATTATCAAAGTTATTATTGTTTGAACTTTCACTACATCGTTATTTCCGATTACTTATTATTGTTGCCAATTTTTAGCAAGTTTATGAATAAATATTTATGATATGTTAATGAACTAATCTTGTATTGTACCATATTTTGTCAAGTTATTGTAGAATATGGTTAAATGATTTTTATTGTCTGACCGCGTGCAAGAGTTAAATCGCACGTCCACATGACTATCTTTTTGGCGTCCAATCAATTCCTCGATTATAATGTATGAACATCTTGGAGCTATTATCCGAAATCGAGTTATATATATATCGATATGCTTTACTGATTTTTCTTATTTTTCTGATTTTTAGATTTTTACTGTTATTTATTTTTTTTTTACTATATTAGATATTCTTACCGTTTTTACGTACGTACAGTTATTTTTTTTTTTTTTTTACCATTCTTACTATTTTTGATTTAATTACAATACTATCGAAAATTTTTTTTCCATTTCATAAAGCCACAAAAGGTTACTACAAATGATCATATACCCATACTTGGTCTAGTAATTAACCGTTTCATCCGGGCTAAAGAATTTATCCTAACACGATCCAGATCCCAATTTAATTATACAATCCCTTAGATTGTCTATTAATAGAGGACAAGAAACCTTGCTATCGAGCTAATTGTTGACTTGTGTGAATTACCAAGCTCATCTTTCTTTTATTATTGACGAAATCGATAGTAATGATACTTCTTTGAACTTTCTATGAACATTGGTTAACTCTCGAATTTTCATTCATCTCTCCATTTAAGGCGTACATATAATATAATGCCTACATGGTTATATTTCATTGATTTAGTGAATAAATAAACTCATTGTCTAAATGTTAAAATTAAATTGACGTGATCCAGGGGATGCCGTACAAATATGTTACAAATAAAATAAATCAAATTTTCAATTCTTACTGTTGGTTACCTTGTAACCTTCCTAACGTTATATTATTATTCGTACGTATATATTAAATTATTATTACTATAATTTACTTTTTTGTCATTTAACATTTATACGTACGTATTTAATTTTATTACATTTATAGGTTTATAGGTTATGCTGGCGCCAGACAATTATTTTCTAAATTATTTTCTAAACAATTCGTTTCTTATGTCTATAATTTTCTTCTATAGTTGGTTAATTTCACTAAATCTTTGATACTGGATCAATTATTTTATATTTTGTTCTTACTTTTACAAGACGTGTCATACTTTTTTGGAATAATGTTGATTTTATGATGTGTTAAATTTGCTATTGTTTGGTTACCATTACTTTGCTCGGTTCCAATTTTCGAAAACAATTTACAAATTTGTCAATGTTTTTCTTGACAAGTATCTTGATTGTTACTATTTACCTATTGCTTGAATTTAGTGAATTATTTTAAATATACAGTATAATTATCTCGGTAAAAAAAGAAAAATTTTTAATTCAAGTTTAATTAATAATTGCAAACCTTTTTTATAATGCTAAAGTCTTTTAGACTTCGTCTAGAATCAAGCGCCAAAAATCTTATTCTTGTGCAAAACTTTATTTCATTAGGCATATAATTTTAGTCATTGTATTTGATATTTTGTAAAAAAAGAAAAATTTGAGGCTTTATTATACCAATGGTGTTTTAACACCATATATAGTTGCTACGTAATATATATTTCCAAGTAATTATTAATTGATAATCTAAGCCAAAATACGCATTAAACCCTTTTCTAATCTTAATTATAATTTTAATATTTAATTTTTAACTTTTGATTTTATATTAACTTCTAACTTTAGTCTTAAATTTTAATAATAAATTGCTATAAAGATATTGTATATACCATTTATCGAATAAAAGTTACCAAAATGTTGAGAACTTTTTCTGGCCAAATTGAGGGTTATCTTCTATTCGGGTCTAATTTTACTATTAAGCATAATAATAATCTTCAAATTTTTGGGTCCAGAAGTAGCTTTTACTTGGCAATATATAGTAGTTTATTTGTTAAATCCAATTTTATCAAAAAGTATTTCTAAATATACACTAATACAGTATATACACTCCAATCCAATTTTTTAAAAAAAGAAAACCAAAATTTTAATTTAATTAAAATTAAATTAGATATTAAATCATCAAGATTTATATTTATTATAAACAAATAAAATCTTTGTTAAAAATAATCTTTTAAGATTATGTTAATTTTGTAAATACAATTAAATTTACTAACAAAAACAAAAAAACTCTTTCTACTATTCCTTTATATACAAATTTGCAAAAACAAATCATTAACAAAAATATATAAATACTAGTAGAAAACAAGATTTGCAACTCTAAGAAAAAAGAAAGAAGACCAAAAGTAATACCCAATCTCTTAAAAGACTAGAATAAGAAAAGTGAAAATAGCAGAGATATAGAGAAAAATGTAGAAAATTTTTAATAATTTTTGTTTTTCACAAGTTATTTGAGGAATTGGCCTTAACCTATTTTAGATAGCTATTCTACAAATTTTTTTTTACCTTTTATAATAACAACCAATTGAATTTCAGGATCAGGTGGAATGTAATAGTCAAAACAAATATATTTTGTTTTTTTAAGTAAAAAGTTATGTGTAAAATTAAAGTTAAGAAAATTGTATTATAGTTAGAATTAGGACTAGAATAATGTAATATTTACAAGTAAAATTTTATAAGAAGCATTTTTTATTAGATTACAAAAGGCAGTTTTCTAATTAAAATTTAGAGCTATTCTTGTTTTTTTGCTTTGGTTTAATTTTTATATTATGCTTGATTCTAAATTTGATTGGCTGTTATTACAAGAGGTGAAAAAATTTTGTGAAACAGCTAGAAGCTTTCTTTAACCTTATAATACAGATCAGTTTTTGTTATACAAGATATACAATATGTAATAAAGAGTAAACAAAAAAACATAACAAAAATTATATGACAAACAAAAACAAAGAAGATATATAAATACAATGATTAACTAGTCATATGCAGCAAAAAACAATAGAAGATTCTAAAAAAAAATTGATTATAATAGAATATGCAAAAATACGAATAAAAGTATTTTATAAGAAATTAAAACAATATAAAGCAGAAGAAATTAAATATAAAGAACTTGTATTTAAAAAAAGAAATAATACAAAATACCAACAAGCAATATACTATATTTTTGTGACATGTGTATCCTCCTGTGGGCTGTACTCTGCAGTGATTTTAGATGCCAAATCTTGATTTATATCTAGATATATAAGTAAGAGGATATTATACTTATATACCCGAATATTTAATAGTAAAACATATTGAATATATAGAAGTATTCATACAGTATATTCCTTCACACAAGTATCTAAATACATAATATAAGCTAGGAGAATACCCCCAGGTACACATGTCGCAGAAATATGGTAGTAGAAAACTAACTTAACTAAATATATTATATATAGAAAATAGACAAAACTATAAGAAATCTAAATACAACAGAAAGAGCAAGAAAGATAATGTATAATAAGAAAAGACAAGTTGCTAAATATATAAAGCCTAAACTAGAACTAGAATGATAAATAAACTAGATAAGCAAAAAAAATATCAACAAAAATAACATAATAAAATAGCATTACAATTACTAATACTGCACTTTAAAAGATCTGTCAAAATATTTACAATAAATAATATATAAAGAATCAAAGAATCAAAGAAGAAAAATAGAAGATGCCAGTTTAATAAAAACAAAAATCTTAGAACAAAGATAATAAAAAGATATAGAAAAGAAAGAAACACCTTAACAAAAAATTATTAAAAAAGATATTAAAGGTTTTATAGAAAGAAAACTTTAAACAAGATAGTAAAAGAATCAAGATCAAAAATCTTAATAATAGATCTAGTAGAAATTGTAAGCCTTAATAATATGCAAACTCAAAAATCTGCAAGGAAATATAATTAAGTAAATAATAGAAATTATATATTAAACAAGCTTGAAAAGTATATAATATAATATTAAAAACTGAAGAAAGAAAAAAATTATTAGTTGAATAGATTAGATAAACTAAATCTAAACAAATATTTTTGCAATCTCATACAGAAAATAGTAACAAAAAAAGTAGCAAAAGTCAAGAATTAGAAAAGAAAAAAGAAAGATATTGTATTTGAAATAGATTTTTTTTTTTTTTTTTATATCTTCGCAATGTTGTGGAAGAGTGGATTTTTATTAGGTATTTTAGTAGTACATTCTTGGTTAGCGAGAGTACATATAGCCACATGTGCAACTTTTGGTCGCCTAATTTAAGTAGTCTGCCTGAAGGTTCTACACTATATGCCATACCTATAACCTAACTAGGAGATTACCTATTTAAACCCTTTGATGTTTCCGGTCCTGTACTACTACCACAATCACACCAATCCATAACCTCGTGCTGCTTCTTATTGAAGACCACCCAGATCAACATCTGCTATACTACTTGCACCCTAATTCTATAGATAGCCTAGTAGGACCTACATACCGGGTTACTCTAAGGAGGGTGTAGTACATACCACCCTAATTTTTCTATGTCCCATGCACTTCCAGATTAGGCTACGAATACCTTCCGCAGCAGCCGAAACCACTACTAGCAGTCAGGGTGAACCATTAAACCGCACAATTCCAGTATCTGGTGCTCTTGCACGGTTCGTTCCAATCCCAATATCCACATCAAGCCGGTCCTTATACCGATTCCTTCCCAACTACCAATCCAGTTAGCCCGGATGGGTTGTTGTGCCAAGGCTTTAAGTGCCTTCTGGTTTTACTTCTCTTGGTTTCTAATTCCGTAGCATAGGACCTTTTCCTCTGGTTCGACTCTGGCGGCCAGGTTGGTGGACCCTTCTTGCTCCAGGGTTTTCGTCCGGTTCTTCGGTCTCCGGTTTCTGACTTTCCGCAGTATCGTTGAAGATCTTCACTACCTCCTTACTCGGGTCTTGCCAAACAGGTTTCAATTATTCCAGTTCCTTGAATTTGGATCGCCCAAGAGCTTCTATTTCAAGATGGTAATACCAAAATTATAGGTAATATACCCAACCGATCGTCGAATAATTGTTACAGAAGCACAGGCCTATTTTTCTAAAATCGTCTCTGGTGGGATTCGAACTCTAAACCTGCTGCTTGGGGGGTGACAACTTAACCACTACTCTAAGTCACCACACCCTTGTCATTTTTATATTTAATGTCATAAAAAATTCATCTAAATACCAATTTTACGCATTTTTATTATCAAGATTTCATACTATTATTGATTTTTTTTTTTGATTTAGATTTTTTATCAGTCTAATACTGTAGTTTGATAATCTTGATGATATCAAAGACGTCTCTGAGAATGAATTGGTAATATTATTTATAATTTCTAATTATGCTATACATACTCATAGTTTCATATGATTTTCGATATATATATCGATACCAATTATGACTATGTACAAAATAGCCATTTATTTAAGGGTAGAGTGTACGTAGATCATTTTTCATATGATCTCGATGGTACATTTTTTTTGTGTAACAAATTACATAGTAAACACAAATCTAATTGGGTAATTACCTGTTTTAGAAATATTTTTACTATGTTTTTTTGTGTAACCCCGGCAAATTTGAGAAATCCCCGGGAACTTTACGACATATGTATGTCTATTTTTTAAAAATAATATAGCCCCCGAAAGTTTTACTACTATAAATAGAAGGTTTAATTTGTATGTTACAAAATTTTGGTAAAATTTAACCATGGTTTTGAGAACTTTTACTAGTGACGTATTTTAATTTATGCATAAAATCCTGTTGTACCACTGAGATCATATGATAAATGATCAACATACACTCTACCCTTAATTTGTGAACTTTTTATAAACATCACAAACAAATTAGTAGACCAATTAAATTTTAAGTAATGTAAATCACAATTTTGCTTTGAAATATTAATTATAATCACCTGCACACTAACCAATAAAATTTCTTGCAAAATCTTGATATTACCAATGTTGCATTTAAGCCTTTATTCTAACTATAATAATAAAATTTATTACTTATAACTTTTTAACTTATTTGGTTTATATTATAATTTTAATAATCTTAGTTTACTTTTTATACTGTATTTACTATTGTAGTATATACTAAAAAAGTTTTCTTTGTCATATGTCTATTAAAGTATACAAATAAGCTGCCATCAATAGAAATCAGGCAGGTTGACAATTTAAAAAATTTAATACCTCAACTTTTATGACTCATATCTTGATGAATTTTGAAGCTAATTTAATGATTTAATATTCAAAAAAAAGCTCAAGATCTAAATTTTTTGATTATTAAATTATTAAAATAGTTTAAAATTCATTAAGATATGAGCTGTGAAAGTTAAAGTATAAATTTTTTTTAAAATATCAATCTGTTTGATTTCTATTAATAGCAGCCTAAATAATTTATCAACATATATATTTATTTGTAATATGTTAGCCAAGGCTTATAAATTACTGTATTGAGAAAATTCTGATTTTTAATGAGTAAGTGCATATATTTTGATTTTAATAGGTAAGTTCATAATTTGAAATTTTAATAGTTGGTGAGATTGTGATATTAACAATGCATGATTAAGTGATTTCAAAAGTTTATTTACCATTTTGATAATAGATGAGCTCACAATTTTAGTAGTGAATTGTTTTTAATTTTAATAGCAGTTTTGTCTATTTTAGGTCAGATCCAATTTTATACGACCAAGATGGTTATAATATATTAGTAAATAAATTCTTATAAATCATAATAGGTCATAAGATTATAACTTATCACTAACTAATAGGTCTTAACAGGTCATATGCCAAATAGTGTACGGGCAAGTGAATTAGTAGTAAATAGTTAATGATTTGCAATAGTGAACAGTTAATGATTTAGTAGTGTGCAGTTTGTAATTTTAGTAGTGAGTAGGTGCTAATTTTAATAAAGAGTGAGTTAATAAATTTAGCAGAAGTTGGATTAATAATGTTTAACAGTGATTTTAAAAATAAAATTTAAAAATAGAATAGTGAGTTCACAGTTTCAACAATAAATTAGTTTGCATTTTTTAATTGTAAGTAATTTATAATTCTAGTAGTGAATGATTTGAAATATTTATAATTGGTTAGTGATTTCAACAGTCATATTTATTGAATTACTTTAGGTGAGTTTACAATTTCAAGAGTAAGCAGATTCAACAAAGGGTTTATAATTTAATAGTAGGTTGATTATTGATTCAGCAGTAGATGAATTCAGGAGTTTAGTTATATAAGTTCATTATTTCAGTAATAAAGATTAGAATCAAACTTAACTTTTTTATTTGACTTATTTAATTTGAATTTAATAACTCATTAATTTATATAACTAGTAATTTGTTCCATTCAGAAAGTACCAACAGGTCACCTGGTTAGCAAAAGATATTCTGATATGGGTTATTCGAGGGTCACCAGTTACTTAGGCATTAAGAGAAATTCTGCTATAGGTTATCTGTAAGTAGGTTATCTCAGTTGTCTGAATAATAAAATGAATTATCCCTTAAACTGTAGGCTTTTCCAGGCAAATTTGCCTAGAAAATTATCATAAATATTGTTATAATCTACTTTTTTTAAATTTTAATATAATTAAATAAAATTTTTTTTGATAATATTTGAAAATAAGGATTATATTATAG
>CAJVPZ010003358.1:0-11115 GCA_910592135.1 Racocetra fulgida | reverse complement strand
TTCTTAAAAAGTACTTTAAACTGTATAAATACAATTGAAAGCGATTGACCAATCAGAAGAAAGTTATCCTATATGGTCCGGTCAATGATTCAACTTCATGCACGTGAATTTGGTTAATTAAGTCGCGTTTTTTTAACGTAAACGTTTAAAAGTATACACGAATACTTTCCCATTTTTTTACACTTAACTACTAGTCAATATGGCAGATAATAATTTATCACTAAAACAGAATTATTTCATCAAATTATTTGCATTTTTCAAGTACTATTTTAACCTTATATCATTCGTTAATAACGATCTAAGTAAGTGTGTATACAATTTCAATGTCTATGTGTATAGATATAAGAGACAAAGCGCTATGTACAGAAAACTCTCGTACGTCATTTACAATCACTTCAAGAGCAACTCAACAAATTGCGAGCAGAAGCGGAAAGGTTGGGAAGTTGATTCAATAAATTCATTCCATTAAGGTTTGATATGATCTAACTTGACCTAATCTCGATCTTTGATTATGGATTATGAGAGGAAATATAGATATTCAAAAGATTTTGAATGATCACTGCCGTCTTATACACGAATATAATGCAATCAAAGATATTGTCAAATTCTGTTCGAGACGGCAACGATGAATAATGAAGATATTAAACCATTCATATCTATTTTTCACTTGAATAATACATGAAGTGTGCTGAAATCGACGGTACAACAACAAAAGAAATGTATGAGTGGTTTGGATTAGATCTTAACAGAAATGTATGCGCAATTTTGATTAGATCTCAACAGAAATGTATGAGCGGTTGGAATTGATTGAAAAACGGGTATATTGATTGGTATTATTTTTTGTCTTCGAAAATGTTGCAGATTTCAAGCATACACTTAAAATATAATAATAATAATAAATATATACAATGTGTATTGTAAGATTTAATACCAGTGGATTACATAATTGTCTGCTTTTTGTAAAATGCAATCTTTATTACGTGAGTTAATTGAAATTGGTTTTATCATGTTAACATATCACGATATTTAGATAAACATCGTCCCATGTATTTTAATTGGTTCTACCACAAAATCCTGACATCCAAAATCTCGATACTGACATCGCGCGACGTGACAATTAAAATTTAAAGTCTGACAATGATTGTTAATGTGATTACTAATCTTTAAATGTTAATTGTCACGCCGGGATTATGGTTTCGAGATTTTGGATGTCGGGATCTTGTGGTAGAACCATTTTAATTAACTCGACTAGTCGGAGTTGATTTTCTTGTTTTTGAAATGTTAATTTTAAAGCCGTTAGCAGTTTTATGATGTAAATTTGATTTAACATATTCATAGTTATAGCACCGAAAATTTGATTTTTTCGTGATGACCGATAAAATTTTTCAAATCGCTAAGACTTCTTATATATACATCAAGTTTGATTTGATACTTATTTCGAATTAACTTGCAAGCAGACAAAATTACTATTATTTTCGCGATTAACATTATTAAAATTTTTTACATTTAAATATTTTTAGAATACACACTCAATTAATTTATTCAATAATTTTATTAATCATACAATTAAAATAAAATATTTTTTATTAACGTTAAATAATTAAACATAATAAATTTCGATATACTAAATATGCTAAATAAAATAAACGTTAGTAAATAAGTTTTTGAGATACTTGGTTTCGGAGATTATATCTCCTACTCGTCCCAACCACCACGTAGAGGTGTATCTCATCGGTTGGGAAGATAAAAATATGTCGTGGTATTCGGCGCTGAAGCACAAACAATTATTAAAACCTTACCTACAAAAAAGAAAAAAAGTGCACCGAAAGCACTTCATATTTCTACCCCAACCACTTTCTTCCGTATCTCCCGTACAGAAGCTGGTTGTTCTTCCTCGAAGTATAGTAGTTGTTTTTTTAAATCTTCTTCGAAGCTTTTTTACTATAGTTCACCTACGAAAACCTCTACGTCGCGGTTTTTCACTGTTTTTATGTTTGAGGTACATAACCGGCTCCTAATGCAGAACCAGCAGACCCCAATTAGAGGAGATGAAAAGCCGGACATCATACAAGGAATAAGAAGCGAACTTAGCAGGGGATGAAAAACAAAAACAATCAAATTGCGCTCTATATTTATTTGTTTTGATTGTTTTGATCATCACGTTACATTTGGTCATCTGATCTTCAGTGATTGACTCATAGGACATCTGATTGGTTGATTTTTATAGATCTGCACGTGACTGTCGTAATAAAAAATTCATCGTTTTAATAATATACTAGGAATCGGGAACCGATATAAGTCCGGAACATTACCATATTTGGACTGTACCGGTAGTTTTCAAAATAGTTTTGTAATCACGCGTCACGCGGAGGGACAGAAACTACTCCAAAAGCACCATCAAAAATTTTTCGATAATAAAATTCTTAAAAGTTGGTTAATACTAAAGTTAGCGCTTATATTAACGTTAGTTCTTGGCAAAATATATGTAAAATCTCCCAAGGAAAACTTTTTGTTAGTGCACTAAAGATGGTTTCCTATGCAGTTTTTTGAGTTATGGGCGATTTTTAGAAAAAAGAACGATTGTTTTTAATTTTCCTGTTCGTGTTACGTTAGTGTTACGTTACACCTGATCTTCAACTGTGATTGGCTTGTTTTCGAAGTTACGTTATTGATACGTTAATTATAATAATCATGTTAATGCATCAAAAGGAAACATTTGATGGTCGAAACGCATCAAAAACGTAACTTTTGTATCACTTAATGCGTAAAAATTGAGTGTCCGTCGCTACGCTCCGGACAATTAAAAGAAAACATACACATTTATATACATTTATATATAGGCTATATTTAAATGTGGATGTTTTGGTGACACTCATAAATGTATAAAGAAGCTTATAATCTACTGATTTGAGAAATCGGACCTTTATTTGAATCCCTATCTATATCTACTCTAACCAGACTTATGATATCACCAAGTTACGTCCTATACGTATAAAAAATCGATTTATTAAATAAAACAATCGGGCCGTAACTAGTGGCGTGGCGTAATAAGTCTGCATCTATATTCTTTTTTTTTAGTAATATTTCACAGACCTACCCACATTCACATGATAACGAAAAAACCTATTTATATTAATAGAATCGCTTAAAGAAATATTTTTAGTGAATAAAAGACGGTTCTTACATAAATGATGATTTTAAAATGGATGATGATTTTAAAACGGACGGCTTTGTTGATTTAATATTGGCCAATTGTCGATCGTCATGTGTAGTGAAATTTTGTTTATAGTTCTATAGTTGCAGGAATATTATAGTGCAAGAATTAGAATTTTGGAATAGTAAGTGGAATTGGGGTGTTTTAAGCATTTTTTGGTCACATACTTTAGATTTTTCAACCCAGAAAAATTTTGACCGAATATTTATATCAAATTACTTAATATAAGTACAGATGTAAATTCATTGAATAAACCGATATATTTAACATTAAATATTAGGAATAATAAAATCAATCATATTAGAAATAAATAATTTTAGGTTTAATATTCTCTTCGCATTCATAACACATCATATATATGTGTATTATCATTTATAAAATGTCATTTACCATATTGGTTTTCCATCTTTGTTAATTACTACGATTGAATAAACCTAGGATAATTTTTAGCATTTCTAATTTATTTTTAGATTGCTTAAACTATTGGTAACGGTCTCCTCTATATTATATTTTTGGTTCTTCACAAACCGAAATAATATGTTATTTATCTCTATCAAAAGAGAACTGTACTGAAATATCAACAGATTTAGTATCTTATTCAATATTAAATTAAATTTTGTTTTATTAATTAAGGCCAATTGAAGGATTAATTAATTATAACTTAAAACAATTTATTAAAATCAAAAGTTAAAATTTAACTTTGCTCGATTATAATCAACAAATGAAAGTTTATTTCGATGATTATTTAACAATTCCACTCTCTATTTTGGAATTAGGATTTTAATAAAAATTCTCATCTGTAACAATTCTAATTTGGGTACAATAGATATATATATCGTTTGACCGAGACCTCTAGAATATGCATAGTATTATTAGTGTTTTCTAATGTATAATATTTAAAAACAATTATTAAAGAAAAATATTTATCACCCTCTATAAATACAAAAATACATATAGACTGTATATAGAGCGAGATGTTCAGACATCCGATTTATTACTTTATCTACTTAATAAAAAACATTACAAACTGCAAAAAAAAAAAAAGAATTTAATTGTTGAGATCTATCAAAATACATACTATATTTTATAATTTTTTTGATTTGTAAAATTTAGCACCTCTGGTGTGATTACACATCACTGTAGTTATAAAAAATAAAGAAATTATCCGATATATCTAGATGTCGGTTTAACCAGAGGCATTTCCGCATTAATAGGTAGACTTCAAAAAAATTTTTTTTTGCAAAAAGCTACAATTAGCGTTAGTTTATATAGATTTTTTATTATAACCGGATCACCGATAGTTATTTCACCGACTTTCGACTTTTAATTCTAACAAACACTACCCTTGAATCAGGCTAATCCTGACTATAAAGTGGGTCAACCATAATTGTCGGTAAAATGGTTATCGGGAAAATGAGAACCATCGATTATGAATGATATGTAAACTATTCGTGTCATAGAAGTTTTCCTAAATGTGGCATGGCTTTGTCTTATAAGAGTTCTCAGTGTTCTTATCCCTATAAATGCATTCCTATCCTATATTTGCTATTGTTTTATTATAGACCGGATATACTTTTAAGCAACAAGATCCAAAAAATTCTATAATAACTTTTATTATACAGATACAGTAAACTATTATGATGTTATTGCTAACATGATAAAATTGGCAGCATTATGTGCCTTTGGATGTCAAAAAACAACACATCTCATATCTTAACTTTAATTTATTCAAATTATGATTGAAGGTATATATGTGCAAAATACTATCTGCATAGTATTATTCATTATAAATATTATATATATAATGCAAGGTTTTTTATACATACAAAATAACATTTCATTATCAATCTAGTCAATATAATTGATCATTATATCGATACATGGCATATCGCCAAGCGATAACAAACTTTCTTTTTTAAAGAATTGTATGGAAAATCTATATTAAAACTTTCATTTGTACTGTAAACATATTTTAAATAACTTAGACTATATATAAATTAAATTATCAAAACTTAATAAACCACCGATAAATAAAGCAATAAAACACCCAATTATCAATTCTAAACAGTTAACGTAAACGTCTGAAGCAGCAGCAGCGGCGACTGAAGGTGTAGTTGGACTTTATATTAATAGCAATAGTAATAATATTGTAATTGTCAAATATATGATAATTAGTTAAAAAAATTAATAATTGTTGAGAATGATGAGAAATGGGATGATGCTGAAATTTGAGCCTATTTTAATATTAAATTTTAAAAATTTTGGGACATCATCCTATTACGGCATCATTCCAAACAACAATCAACCAAAAAGTTTCTTAAATATACACTCACGATTTCCTTCTAGGAACCGTGCCGGTGGGACCCGGAGCACCAGGAATTGGGGCACCGGGGGTTTCCTTGGGTGCTCCTGATGGTGCTGGTGCTGCTCCGGATGGTGCTGGTGCTGCTCCGGATGGTGGTGCTGCTCCGGTTGGTGCCGGTGGTGCTGCCGGTGGTGGTGCTGCTCCGGTCGGTGCTGGTGCTGCTGCAGATGGTGGTGGTGCTGCCGGTGGTGGTGCTGCTCCGGTCGGTGCTGGTGCTGCTGCTGATGGTGGTGCTGCTGGTGGTGCTGCTGATGGTGGTGCTGCTGGTGGTGCTGCTGATGGTGGTGCTGCTGGTGGTGCTGCTGGTGGTGGTGCTGCTGGTGGTGGTGGTGCTTGAGCAAAAATGCCAAAGACCATAAAAATACAAATAACGAGAAAGACAATTATATTTTTAATGATATTCATTTCGTATTAAAATGTGAACCTGGTTTCTCGTATTTAGGTCAAGCTTATAAGTGTTAACTTAATCTTGGCATAGTTTTTTCATAATATTTAAATAGGACCTATATTTATAAGAAATCGTAAATACAATTAAAATTAGGGTTACTCAATTGCTGCTGCCAAAATTACATTGGTATCCTATCGCTTACAGATTTTGGCACCAAAGAAGGTCAGATTATTGCCAAATTTAACCAATTGATTAAGATTTTAAATACACAAACCTATTGACCCCAATATCGCAATAATTAGGTAACCCTCTATTGATTCTTATTGTTCTCCTTTGGTACCTAAAACTGTAAGCAACAGGATACCAATAAGTTAAATTTGGAAACAATCGGGTAATCTATTAAATATCATTTTATTTGTGTATCACTATAAATACATTTTCCCCTATATTTGCTTTGTTTTACTATGGACTAGATATAACTTTATACAGGTAGTTATAATCTATTTATGCTTTACAAATTTATTATTTTATTGTTGAAATGATAAAATTGTCAGCATTATGTGCCTTTGGATATCAAAAACAACAGCACATCTTAACATTAATCTATTCAAATTATGGTTTAAAGTGCATATGTGCAAAATACTATTTGTATGGTATTAATAATTATAAATGTTATATGTATTTTTATACGTACAAAAAAAAACAAATTTCGTTATCAATTTAATCAATATAATTTTTCACTTTAGCGACACATGATATATCACTAAGCGATAACGAATTTTCTTTTTTAAAGAATTATACGGAAAATCTATATCACAAACCTCCATTACAACCTTTCATTTGCATTATAAACATGTTATATATAATCGAAAGAAGTTTTGATTATATATAAACTAAATGGTCAAACTTAATAAACCACCAATAAATAAAGCAATAAAAGATTCAATGATCAATTCTAAACAGTTAACGTGAACGTTTAAAGCAGCAGCAGTGGCGATTGAAGATATAGTTGAGCTTTATATTAATAGCAATAGTAATAATATTGTAATTGCCAAATACATGATAATTAGTTAAAAGAATTAAAATAATTCAGTAATTGTTGGGAATGATGCTGAAATGGGATGATGTATAAATTTGGGCCTATTTTAATATTAAATTTTAAAATTTTTGGGACATCATCCTATTATGGCATCATTCCAAACAACAATCAACCAAAAAGTTTCTTAAAATATACACTCACGGTTTGCTACTAGGAACCATACCGGTGGGACCCGGAGCACCGGGGGTTCTCTTGGGTGATCCTGATGGTGGTAATGTGCCTGATGGTGCTGCTGCTCCGGTTGGTGCCGCTGGTGGTTGTGGTCCTACTGGTGATGGTCCTCCTGGTGGTGATGGTGCTGCTGGTGCTGCTGATGGTGCTCCTGATGGTGCTTCTAATCTTGATTTTATTCCTGGTGCTCCTGATAGTGCTTCTAATCTTGATTTTATTCCTGGTGCTCCTGATGGTGCTTCTGAACTTGATTTTTGAGCAAGAATGCCGGAAACCATAAAAATATATTTTTAATGATATTCATTTCATATTAAAATGTGAACCTGGTTCTTGTATTTAGGTCAAGCAGATAAAATGTTAATTTAATCTTGGCATAACCCTTTCGTAATACTTGAATGAAAGGAACAAGGACAATGAAAGCAACAAGGTCCTATATTTATAAATACAATTAAAATTAGGGTTACTCATTGCTGCTGCCAAAATTACATTGATATTCTATTGCTTAAAGATTTTGGCACCAAAGAAGGTCAATCAGAAATCAGATTATTGCCAAATTTAATCAATTGGTTAAGATTTTAAATACACAAACCTATTGATTAATCCTCTATTGATTCTTATTGACCTCCTTTGGTGCCAAAATCTGCAAGCAATAGGATAAGGATACCAATAAGTTAAATTTGGCAACAATCGGGTAATCCATATTGAATATCGTTTTACTTGTGTATCCCTATTAATGCATTTTCCCCATATTTGCTTTGTTTTACTATGGACTATATATATTTTTAGAAGGTAGCTATAATCTATTTATGCTTTACAAATTTATTATTTTATTGTTGACATGATACATTGGCAGCTTTATGTACACGTCTTAACATTAATCTGTTCAAATTATGGTTTAAAGTGCATATGGGTTAGATGTTACAAAGAGGAAAAATTGACAAATTTTTATCAATTTAAAATAAAATTAGTAGAATTATTTACACTTAAGACACAAAAGCAGTTGTATTAATAAAATCTTGCAGTATGGCTTTTTTTTAAGGGCCAATGCCTCGCTATTTTATTAAATATATTATATCGCGTACGAGAACATTCCATATCATACTTATGTATTACCTGGATTTTGCTTCCCAACACGCTATATTTAGTTACTTGTATATTTCCACATGTTTTACGATGCTCCTTTACAATTCCCAAATTGGTGTTCATGGGTAATCGCAGTTTTCTTTAGTCAGCAGTATTGTCTTATTATTTATTATAAAATTTATAAAAATTTATAACAAATTTATTTTTCAAAATTTTTTTTGTTAATTTCCCCTTGTAGCATTCAGCTCATATGTACAAAATATTATCTGTATAGCATTATTCGTTATAAATGTTACGTCTGTACTAGAAAAATGCGTAATATTATTGATCCGCACAAACGCGTAAAATTTGCATGTTTTTTGTTACACTAAATCACAAATTTGAACGCGCGTGTGGACAGACAAAAATTTCCCGATTAAGTTTTTGATGCGGACGTATCAAAAAAGTAACCATTTTGGTCTAAAGCATCAAAAACGTAATTTTTGTATTACTTTGCATAGTCCTTTGCTACGTACAATAATCCCAAAAAACAAATTTCGTTACATTTTAATCAGTAAGCTTATAATTTATCACTTTGGTGATATATTGTATATTGATGAAATTTTTTAAAATTGTATAGAAAATCTATATTTTACAAACGTCCATTTGTACTGTAAGCATGTTATATAATCAAAGAAGTTTTGATTATATATAAACTACTCTATCAAAAATTTAATATAATAACCCAAAAATGAACAAAGCAATAAAAGATCCTGTGATCAATTCTAAACAGTTAACGCGAACCTCTGAAGCAGCAGCAGTGATGACTGAAGGTGCAGTTGTTGAACTTTATATTAACAATAGTAATAATACAGTAATATTGTATTTATTAAATATATGGTTATTAGTAAGGAATTAAAAAAATTCAGTAATTGTCGGAATGTTGATCAACCAAAAAGTTAAAATATATACTCACGAACTGACCCTAGGAGTACTAACGGGACCCTGTGCACCAGAAGTTGCCGGACTGCTGGAGTTTGAAGCTGGTAGTCTAGATGGTGATGGTCCAGGTGATGACGGTTCGGCGGGTCCAATAGGTGTTGTTCCAGATGGCGCCGGTCCGGCTTCAGAGGGTGCTGTCGGCCCGGTGGATCCAGCAGGTATTGTTCCAGATGGTGCCGATCCGGCGGATTCAGTAGGTGCTTTAGAGGGAGCTGTCGGTCCGGCGGATCCAGCAGGTGCATCAGAGGGTGCTACTGTTGGTCCAACGGGTTCTTTTGCAGCTCTATTGGGAAGAAAAGATATTGAATAAAACACCATTGAATTTTCGGAGTTACTTTTGAAAACTTCTTACGTGTCAGTTGGAACTTCTGAGTTTTGAGCAAGAATGCCAGAAACCATAATACAAACGACTAAGAAGATAATTGTATTTTTAGTGATATTCATTTTGTATTCAAATGTTCTTCTTAGATCAAGCCAATAAAATGTTAATTTAATCTTGGTATAATCCTTTCGTAATACTTGAATGAAAGGGGCAAGGACCTATATTTATAATAAACAGTGAACATAATCAAAGATTCATTAATTAATTTATTTGAGCATATCTATCCTTCCTGCGCCAGACGTAAAACGCCACTCTATAATAAAACAAATATGCATAAATACGATTAACAAAATAAACTAGTAAATTCTAATGTAATCCTAATTGAATGATCTACAAACTATATACTGTAAAATGCAAGGATATAACTTTATATCTTTTGTAACATTACTGCATTAGAGATGTTAAATAGTTCGTCTAGTCTAATTAAGTTTAGTAGGTTTATGATATTATTTAGATTAGTAGTCTAATGTTATTCAAAATAGTAGTTCAAATGATACG
The DNA here is from genome assembly GCA_910592135.1 of Racocetra fulgida. Taxonomy (NCBI): domain Eukaryota; kingdom Fungi; phylum Glomeromycota; class Glomeromycetes; order Diversisporales; family Gigasporaceae; genus Racocetra; species Racocetra fulgida. The sequence continues at coordinate 934 of CAJVPZ010003358.1, read as the reverse complement.
TATTATGACCCGTAGGGATGTCACTGGACAGTCCTTGACAAAATTTGAACATTTTTAAATATTAAAGTTACTCTTAAAATTTTATTAAAATAATAATCTCTTTTAACTTTTAAGTAAAACTGTTCAGAATTAAATATATATATCATCACTGTTTTTAAATAAATTATTTAATCATTAGAGCTTGGATAAGCCTTGGAAACTTGGACGTTTAGACGTTGGACATGTCAAAAAAGGCCTCGGACATCAAAAATGTACATCCTTGGTGACCTATTTTTCGCACATGTGTAAAGTTGTGTTAGAAGTCTGCGCTGAGCACATGAGTAATTTTAAAGTTGTGCTAGAACATTAAAAGTATAAGAATTTCATTAAATCAATTACTGTATATACTATTTATTGGTTATATTTTTATTGAAAATACAAATATACAAAGAATTGTACTATCGTATACATTTAAGTATGATACAATACCGGACAGTGAAAAACATCTAAGATTTTAAATTATGAACAATTGTTTTAACTTAAAAACAATTAATAAAAACATTCTAGCATATTGTAGTTTTGATTTTAGCAACAATTCTGACAGAAAATTTCAGTTACAAGAAAGTTATTCTACTTTAAAGTTGATTAAACGTATAATATCGATATGTAGTGCAGAAATTTGACGCAGGTAAATCAATTAGAGATGTGCTTCTTGCGCGAAATGCTGATGTCATAATAAATTATTTATATAATCTCGCGCGAGAATCAATTGAATGATATCAGCATTTCGCGCGAGAGGCACATCTCTAAAATCAACCAAACACATTGTTTTAAAACAGGTTAAAATTTTAGTGGTCGGCAATTTTCAACTATCAGTTACACGATTTGTCACGCAGATCAGGGGTGCAAAATTTTTAATATGAAATTTGGGTGATCGACATCTATATGATAGGCC
>CAJVPZ010003357.1:0-11115 GCA_910592135.1 Racocetra fulgida | reverse complement strand
TGTGTCGGGCCTTAAAAATTACATATTAATAGGTAAAGAAGCTCTGTATCTAACTCTATCCTAATAATATATATATAGTAAAAAAAAACATAAAAAAAAACAGCTAAATAAAACAGAGTAGCCCAAGATATGAAAGTCTTGAAGTATTGTCAAATAGTTTTTCCGGTCAAAGCATGTATACCATTTGTGTTGTCATACAGTCCGTATATGGTTGCTTAATCCAGACGTCTGCCCAATATCTCGTTATGGAAGTCCCATCTATTTCTAGACAAGTAAACAATATCGACTTGTTTTGGAAAATTACCTGTTGCTCTTTTGGAGGGGGTAAGCTAAAATGCCCACTTTTTAACAAAATTTCTTTGAAAAAAGTGGTAGGCCAACAAAACTTTTCTGTGGTTGTTTCTTGTAAGTTTTACAGTTGTATAGATATACCTTAAGCTTGTAATACTCCTAGTGTCATCCTAGATGTTCTGTGTTTCCAAAATATCCTTCTGGTTTGGATGCCGAATAGGCAGAGAAGGTCATTAGAAGAAGAGCTTGACCTCTACCAAAACCAGTTTAAAGTAGACTACTCCCTGGTTTTACACTCTTGGTACTTCATTGACAACACACCTACTTCCGTAGAACCAAGTTTATTATTTACTTAAACATCTTCTATAGCGCTGACCATAGTTCAGTTTCTTGTTTTTTGTTGACCAGATGATCGTCAGAAAGAGTTTTGCCTCTGCACTAAGTAAAATTACTATATTTGATTAAAACTTATAGCATTTTTTAAATTAAATTATTATAGAATTTAAGATTTTTAAACCATTATCCAGGTTTGTTATAGAGAGGTTTGTTATATAAAATCAATTATATATATATATAAATAATTTTATTAAATAGTTTTTCAAATAAAATATTTTTTTTGAAAAAAGTTTATTAAATCTTTAAACACTCAAAATTCATTATTATATATTATATAAAGAATATATGGTTTATTGATTGTGAAATAAACATTATTATTCAGCAAGTACTATATATATACTGATAAAAAAAATCTATATTATTGCTGCAGTTTATTATTAAAATCATATGATACATAAAAAATTTTTCAATTAAAATTCATTTTAAATTGTTATATTAGGGATCAACACAAACTTTGTTCTGTACAAATTCATAAGAGAAAGAGTAAATAACAAAAAACAAGATAGCTACTCAATACAGGTTTAACAACTACTTTAACTAAGGTACAACAAGGGCAATAGCCCTTGCATCAGTAAATTTTTTAGGGTGATAAGTATTGATTATAATCTAAAGATATTAATCGATTAGTAACACCACTATTATAAGTAATCAATATAGATTAGAAATTGATAATAATTATATATATTATAAAAATCAATATAGATAAAAATCAACAGTTATCATTTATATAATAAATATTGATAAAAATTAATATAGATAGAAATCAATAGTTATATTTGTGATAAAAATCAATCAAATAAAAATTAATAATTATTATTTATGATAAAAATTGATAGCTATTATCATTAGAAAATTTTTTAAGCTGATAGTATGATTACTAACAATTAATCGATTACTGTATAGCACTGACTACAGTACCCGGGTACTATTCAATCAACCATTAAATTTCTTGAATAGTACCCTCCTGGGTACTAATTACGGGGGAAGGTACTATAACAGGAGGATACTTTACATAGTTTAATATTAGTTTAATAAGGATTCAAATATAAATATTATATATATCTAACTAGAATAATACCTGGGTCTTATTTAATCTTCTGAATCACGAACCTATGAATTGTATCCGGGTCTTTTTTATAGGGGGTATTATAGCAGGGGGATACTATAGTCAGTACCGTACAGTATTATCAATTAAATTTAATTGATAAGAACTGATAGTGATGATTGTAATAATTAGATATCCTTATTGATTTTAATTGATAATGTTACTAATTATTAATTTACTATAAATGATTATTATTAATTAATTTTTTATTGATAATTATCGATAAAAAATTAATTGATAATAATCATTTATAGTAAATTAATAATTAGTAACATAATCAATAAGGATATCTGACAATTATAATTACTATTGTTAATTCATATTAATTAAATTTAATTAATAATAATCAATTAATTGTTAGTAATCATAACCTATCAGTTTAAAAAATTTTCTGATATACATCAAAAAAAAGAAAGTATATTTCTCTTAGAATACAGGAAACTTGCAACAAAAAATTAAAAATACAAAATCTGTTCTTAACTAAATAAAAAGAAAAAATATATCAAAACAACAACAAGAAAAAGAAGCTACTGCAAATGTAATTACTTCAATACAAGGAGTTAAACTAGCTGCAAACAAAGCTAGTTGAGAAGAACTAGTTTCTTAAGAAAAATAAAATCAAGGCTTGGTTTCTGCGAATACATCAACATATATTAATAAAAAACAATAAAACAAAGGGTGTAGCAACTTAGAGTAGTGGTTAAGTTGTTACCCCCAAGTGGCAGGTTTAGAGTTCGAATCCTACCAGAGACGTTTTTAGAAAAATAGGCCTGTGTTCCAATAACAATTATTCAATAATCAGTTGGGTATATTACCTGTAATCTTGGTACTATCATCTCGAAATGGAAGCTCTTGAGCGATCCAAATCTAAGGAACTGGAATAATTAAAACCCGTTTAGCAAGACCCAAGTAAAGAGGTAGTGAAGATCTTCAACAATACTGCGGAAAGTCAGAAACCGAAGACCGAAGAACCGGACGAAAACCCTGGGGCAAGAAGAGTCCACCAACCTGACTGTTGAAGTCATACTGGAGGAAAAGGTTCTATGCTACAGAATTAGAAACCAAGGGAAGTAAAACTGGAAGGTACTTAAAGCCTAGATACAATAACTCATCTGGGCTAACTGGTTTGGTAGTTGTGAGAGATCGGTATAAAGACCGGCTTGATGTAGATATCGGGATCAGAATGAACCTTGCAAGGACACCAGATACTAGAATTATGCAGTTTAACGGTTTGCCCTGACTGCTAGTGGTGGTTCCGGCTGCTGCAGAAGGTATCCGTAGCCTAATCTGAAAGTGCGTAAGATATAAAAAGATTAGGGGTATGTACTATACCCTTCCTAGGATAACCCAGTATATAGGTCCTACTAGGTTACCTATAGAATTAGGGTGCAAGTAGTATAGCAGATGTCGATCTGAGTGGTCTTCAATAAGAAGCAGCATAAGGTTATAGATTGGTGTGATTGTGGTGGTGGTGCAGGACAGGAGACATCAGAGAGTTTAAATAGGTAATCTCCTAGTTAGGTTATAAGTATGGCATATAGTATAGAACCTTCGGGCGGACTACTTAAATTAGGTGACCAAAAGTTGCATATGTGACTATATATACTCTCACTAACCAAGAATGTACTACTAAAATACCTAATAAAAATCCACCTTTCTGTGACATTGCGTAGGTATAAAAAAAAAAAAAACAATAAAACAACAAAAAAGTCACATTATAGAATATATGCAAAATCACATAATCTCAAACCATGCACAACCAACAGAACAAAACATATCTGATATACAAAATTTTCTAAACACAATCTATATATTAGAAGCTTATCCTCTAAAGAAAAAGCCAAATAAAATACTAGTTAACCAAAAGATACAACAATCAAAAAGTAGTCAAGTTTATTTGCCAAATTAAGAAGAGGTTAATCAACCTATGCGGTATTCTTTCCTAGAAAACAAATAAAAACCAAAAATAAAAATATACTAATTATAATAATACATAATATTTAAAGCTTCTTTAATGATATAATGGTATTACTTTATAAAAGTATCAAACAGGATATTATAGCAGCAAAACAACACTTTAAAAAAGGCAACCACACATATTTGAAGATTGTCTTTACTAACAAGACTACTCTTGGTATCCATGCAACCAAAGGCATCAATATCTTTAACAAAACATACTTTGGTTATATTCTAACAGCATTACACAAATCTTTTCTTCTAATAAAACTTTGCAATGTATCATTAGAAGAAAAGGAAGAGATAACAATGCTAATCAAAGATGCATTCTAAGATTTGAGCAAAATAGCCTCAATTAAACTACTAGTTATTAAAGAAACTTTATATTTAACAGATTAATAGATTGTCATTCTCAATACAACAGAAGATGCTGATTTGGAAAGTCATATTTTTCGCTTTACTCATCTTAGAGACAACAAAGTCACAACCGAATAGAGGCTAGCTCCTAAAGTCTATTACTTCTGTGATCAAGAAAGACACATAAAAAAAGACTATCCACAATTCAAAGAATCAGTTGCACTAAGACAACACTATCAAGAGTTCAAAGAAGCTTCTAAAACAAATAATAGTGATTACTATAGCAAACCAGTACAAATAGAAGAAACCTTATTAGAAATCATAAAAAATGATAAATCAAAAGAAGAAACAATGATAATAGAAGCATCAGAAGAAGAAGTTGTTATTTCTAATATACTAGACAAGATTAAAGACTTTCAGGAAGAAGCTGAGCAAGCTACTATCTTTACTGAAGCAGAACTTACAACAAGAGATGAGCTTGCACTAAATGGCCTATCCTTAAACAATAATAACAAAGAAAACAACTCCTTCCAGAAAATGAATCTGCAGCAATTCTAATGGAAAAAGACTTCACAATGGTATCTTACAAAAAAAGAAGGACAAAAAAGTTAAAAACATATGTAAATAGGCAACAGTAAGACAAGCTTTCTATAAAAAAAGACAAACTGAAGAAAACACTTCAAAAGCTCATTAAGAACATATTATTTCTATATACAGTCGATACTGTCTAAATGTATATGGTCAAGAAAGACAAAAAAGAATTAATTTTATGCATTTATACAGTATTAACTAATTAGATATTAGAAAATTAACTGTCTAAATGCATATTACTATTAAATTTTTTTAAAAATTATGCATTTAGACAGTATATAATAATGACCAAAGCAATAATTAAAATTGCAACTCTAAATATAAAAAGACTTAACGATTAGATCAAAAGGCAAAAAACAATAACACTTTTAAAATCTTACAACTTAGATATAATATTATTATAAGAAACAAATCTAAACAATCAGGTAATACAAATCTTTATAAGAAAATAATATATCAGAAAATTAAATATGATGCAGATCTGCAAAGATCTGCTACTCTGTAAAAAAATGATAAATTTTATAATATCTTGTGATCTAGTAATCAAAACTTGATGATTTTGATACCATTCTATTTATCTCAATAAGACAGATCAGATAGTATCAAAATTGTTGAGTTTTGATCACTGGGTCACGAGATATTTATGTTTAAGTAGTTTTTGTAAACACTTATATAACTCGCCACCCAGTAGACCAAATTTAATAATTTTGGTATCATTAGATTCTTTTCGATAAGACAGTTCGAATGGTATCAAAAACACTAAAATTTAATTAATAGTTAATAAGATATTTACAAAAAACATTTTACAGCACAGTTCTGTGCAGATCTTTAATTTATTTTTTAAAGATCTGCACAGAACTGTGTTGTGAAACATTTTTTGCAAATATCTCACTAACTAGTAATCAGATTTTAGCATTTTTGATACCATTCGAACCGTTTCATCAAGAGAAATCAAATAACATCAAAATCATTAAATTTGAACTACTGAGTAGCAAGTTATATAAGTCTTACAAAAACTACTTAAATATAAATATCTTGTGACTCAGTGATTAAAACTTAACGATTTTGGTACCATCCGATCTGTCTTATTGAGCTGAATTGAATAGTATCAAAATCATTAAGTTTTAATCACTAGATCACAAGATATTATAAAATTTGTCATTTTTTTACAAGATAGCAGATCTTTGCAAATCTGCATCATATTTATTTTTCTGATGTAGATATATGATTCAATTTGAACAAACAAAATAGCAATACTGGTTGGCAAAAAAAAAATAAACTTTCAAGATACAAAGGTTTCACATGATGGAAAGTTATTTCTACAAGCTTTTTGTATAAAAACCAATTTTTTTCAGTAATAAACCTTTATGCTTCTCCAAATATAAAGGACGGAACAGCTTATTTAACAAGTGGTTTCTACAATACAAGGAAGACTTTATTAATATTTTAACAAGAGATTTCAATATGAATTTAAACTCTGCTATAGATAAAATAAGCCAAGCTGCAATTCAAAATGATAATACTAGAACTCAGTTTAAAAATTTAATAAAGAACTATATAGATTCTGTCTTATATACAAAACAGAAGCCTTTTCTTATATTCTATCAAAGAGTTTAGAATAACTAAACAATAGCAACCAGACTTGACTATATCTTTATAGATAAGACTTATAAACATCTTATATTATCAACAAGGCTGCTTTTTGAAAACTTAGACCATCTATTAATTGAGTGTATGCTCATAAAAAAACAGAGAATTAAACAACCCTCTTGCTGGAGATTTGATAAGAGCTTATTCAAAAATGAACTTTTAAAAAAAAAAATAATAGAAGAAATCACATTTTTCAATGATATATTAGAGTAGAACCTATAAAAAATATAAATCCAGTCAATTATAAGAGCTTTTAAAAAACCAAAAGCTTTAAAAAATAAGATCTCAAAGATAATAAAAAATCACAAAGCTTCAGAAATTGATTGCAGAAGACTCTTCTAAATCCTCTTTATACTCTATATGTAAGAATCTCAGCTTATATATGCAGAAAGAACTAGCATCATTAGCAAATAGATAGCAAATTTGCTCAAAAACAAGGTGGATAGAGCAAGGAGAAAAGTCTACAAAATACTTTTTCTCTTACTACAAATCTTGATATGCAAGCTCAGTCCTCTTAATAATCAAAAACCTAGTGATTCAAACAAGAGTTGAGAAGAGAATACTTTAAAGTATATTAAAAAACAATATGAGAAAATTTATAAAAAAGAAGAAACAAACCAGAAAGCAATTGATAAATTAACTAATAACCTTGTACAAGTCTTAAAGGAACTGAATACATGTCTGGTTTACAAGAGGAAATTAGTCACATAATAAGGCAGCTTCCAAATAACAAATTTTTAGATATCAATAGCCTTATATATGAGTTCTACAAGCTTACAGAGAAACAAATAGTCTCAGTACTAAAAAAAATCTTCAATCAAGTGCTTACTTTAGGAACTCTTCCAATATCTTGGTACAAAAATATAATAATTCTAATTCCAAAGAAATCAGCTGATTTAAATAACTTGGATAACTGGAGACTGATATTACTAGTAAATTATGATGCCAAAATTTTTATAAAAATTTTGGCTGTAAAACTAAATGAAGTTTGTAAATTCATAATTCCAGACTATCAACAGAGCTTCATCACAAGAAAATCAATTGCAAATGCAATATTAAATATTCTCATAGTTATAAGAAATCAAACAGATACCACTAAACAACACTAGATGCTTTTTATTAACTAGAAAAAAACCTTTAATAGAGTAGACCATACCTATCTATAAACAGTTTTAGAAAAGATGAATTTTGATATAAGATTTAGAAATGTAATTAGAAATTTATTTTCTAATTAAGAAGTACATATCATAGACTTAGGCAATATTTCAAGCCCTTTTAAAGTTGAAAGAGGGTTCGTTAAGGAGACTCACTCTCCCCTCTTCTGTATATTATAGCTTTTGAACCATTACTAAAAGCAATAGAAAACAAGATACAGAGAATACCAATTCGAGAATATTACTTTAAAACAGTAACATATGCTAATGATTTAATAATAGAAATTAGTTCTTCTTCAGACTGGTTTTGAATACTAGATATATTTCACATATATAAAAAAATCTCTAATGCCAAAATCAACGAAAGTAAAACAAAGTTAGTTCTACTTACAGCTATAGCTAAAAGGGTTAAACTAACTAAAGAAAACCAATTTATTAAGGTAGCAGAACAAAAAATAATCACAATCTTAGGTTATAAAATCTATCCAAATGATGCACTTAAAAAAGAATTGTAAACTATTGCTACAACAAAGATTAAGAACCTTACAGACAAATTCTCTCAAAGAAACTTTCTCTTTAAAGGAAATTTCTAGTAGCAAACTTACTTCTACTTGCACATATATGATATACAGCATATCTGCTACTCCCAAACAAAAAGCAATTACTATTTGAATCAAAAATAAATCTAGAATGCTTCCTAAATACTCAACCTTTCAATTACCTTATAAACATGGTGGGCTCCAGACCCCAATTATTAACAATATGCTAGATGCAAGAATGTTAACAATCTAAACCAAATTAATAACTAACAATTGCCTATAAACAAGAATTGAACAAAATAGAATCTTTTCTATATTAAAACAGCAAAGAAATATTACTGCATTACAAGCCCTAATCTCAACTCCAGTTAAATCCAGAGACTGGTCAACAGAATAGAAACTATATCTAATAGCATAAAAAAAAATTTAGAAGAAAATTAAAACAAACTGTGACTGGCTCTGGAAACTAGAAAACCTTATAATTAAAGAAAAATGAAATACAAACTTTATAGTTAAAAGCCTAATAAGAATTCTAAGAGAATTTACAATTGTACTGACAAACACTATACTACCAACAGAAACCAAGGTGAACTGGTTATTTACAAAAGCAGTTAATAATAAGAAAAAGGACATTCTATAATAGATGTATTACAAATCTCTTCTACTGAGATATCAGTTATGACATATTTTTACAACAAAAACAGATGACTGCCTCTGGTGCTCAGAAGAACTACAAACAATTGAACATTTTACTCTTGAATGCAATATAAGCAAAAAGATATAAAAAGAAGCCTACAAGCTTCTAAACATCCAAGATATATTAACTCCTTTCTTAATTAAAGAAATCTTCACAACAACAAATCCCAAAGACCCAAAATGCCATAAAGCTGCTCTCTAGCTTTACACAAATACAATTTATGAAATTTGGTACTAATTTATCTCACATAATAGGGAAACTCAATAGTACCAGAAACAGTAATATCTACAATTATTAGAAATCATATTTCTAAAGAGATACAAATATTAGCTTACAACTTAAATAGTAATTTGCAGATAAAATCTATTTGTAAATATTTTAAATGTATATAAATGTAAACTAGATTTATAAATAAAAGAGTGCCACATATGCTTGAAAATAGTAATATTATCAGTATAAAAAAAAAAATTGGTATACCAGAAATTATATAGAAAAAATTACATATTGCAATTCAATTAAAAATAATAATGGAATAATAATATATTTTCTTTTTTTTTTATCAAATTTGGATAATTCATGAAGTTATGAGTATAAAATATAATGCTGCTTGATTAGTAATAGAATTTAAAGTGGTTGTTTGGCTGATAACCTTGAAATACGGGATTTAAATGTTGGTTACTTGCTAAAATTAAATCTCATTGAAGTTGGAGTAGATGTTGAATTACTTGAATCTACGAATAATAGTGTAAATAAAATATATTATGAGTAATAAATTAGTAATTAGAATAATATATACCCAAATTCTCATAATATTGTTCAAGCCCATTATTAAATGTAAATATTTCTACTGCTGTTATTAAGTTTGAATTTAAAAAAAAAATCAAATCAAATCAATGAATACTATATTATTTCATAATTAGATATGACAAAGTTGATTTTTCGATGTGCATTACATGGATTACAAAATTCCCGGTTGGTTGGACAGATTTTTTTTAATCTACAATAAATTGATAGACTCATGTTCATGTCTAAGGTCGCAAAAGTTGATTTTTCGCTTTGTATAACATGGAATCAAAAATTGGGTTGAAGTCGAATCTTTTCTATAAGATAATTTCAAAAAACAAGATCTCTATCAGTGATACCAGATTAATTTATAAAAAAAATTAAATGACAAAAATAGAATAATTGGTATAACTGGGGCTTAAAGAAATTGAAAAATTGAAAAAAATGGCCAGTAGGTAATGCAAAACGAAAAATAAACTTGTGTGGCCTAATAAATACCATCATAAATTTCAGGATAATCTTCGTAACGCTTTCTGGATTTGTAAAAATCCCATATGTTGCACGGTTTAATAGCTGGATATTTTTTCAAATATCATGTGAGAGAAGCATGGGCATTTTAACTTTTTATTTCTTCCTGTCTATTCGTTTTAACCATATTAAAATTTGTAAGGAAAAATCTAGAACTCATTATTAAGTATGTCTCTATATCCGTCAACTGCTCGTAACCATTTTGCCATACATTTATCCGTATTTTGCACTCGCGAGAGTTTAAAGAGCTCTAAAATATTTTTCGTTAGTAGTTTATTATGTGGCATTGAAGTATTGAATAAAGAGTTGGATCAAAACACAATCGTTCCTTTATCATTATATACCCATCATTCGAATTATCAATGCTTATTATTAATCAAAAAGGGTTTATTTAGCAATAAATATGGTTCCGTCAGTGTATACGTCATACCTTCCGGATATCTGTATCGGAGTCACAGGATGATAGCAAAAGCACGTTGCCAAAGGCCACGTGCTTTTGCTATCATTCTTAATCTTACAAACGATGAGTCATAGCGATTGAAACCGCTTAACTGTATTAACCATTTAATTCAGTCGGCATTAAGATAATTCTGGCTCATGGTAAACTAATTCTACCTGAAACTACGGAACGATTTTTATACGGTTAAACGGTTCTAATCAATATCATCAATTCTTAGAGTTATTAAATTTTTGACAACATTTTGGGATGGCGAAAAGATTTTAGACATATTAAAGTATTTTAGACAGCCTAAAACATATTTGACACACCAAAATTATTTTTACAAGATTTAGACTATCTAATTTAAATTTACCAAGAGCAAAATAATTCAGACACCTATGTATACTTCGACTGCGATATACCACCTAAAGTTTTTTCTTAGTTTAAGCAGTACATCAGTACATGAGTTGGTATCGATGGCTTTGAAGATTCTTCACCCCTTTTGCTGAAGTCCATAGAAAAAAATGCCCATTTCAAAGTTTAATACAGTTTAACAGGAGGAACCGTTGATACGTCACAAAATCGTTACACAATTGATAAAAAATTTTTTTATATTATTTTACAATACT
>CAJVPZ010003356.1:0-11117 GCA_910592135.1 Racocetra fulgida | reverse complement strand
TCTCACACATATGCTTTTGTTTTGATCTTTCAGATATCCAAATTCCAAGATATCTTGCTAGTTCTTCAGGCTTCTTTCGGGTCACCAGTTCTTTCTTTGGTCCAAATCTTATTCTATTATCCGCTATTTCCTGACTTGCTAGGAAAAGCACCATTAGCTCTGACTTCTTCGTGTTTATTTCTATATTATTGATTTCAAAGAACTCATTTGCTATATTTGTAATCTTGTCTAGCTCCTTCTTATTTCTTGCAATATATACTGTATCATCTGCGTATACGAGTACTAGCACTCTTAGATTTTGTATTTCCACTATATTTCTACTTATGTTTTTGAGCTATGTTACTTCTATAGTGTAGCTAGTTTCTTTGTATTCTTGTATATATATCAGTAATGGATCATAAAATATCCTCCAAACTAGAGGGGAGATTACTTCTCCTTGATCTATACCGTCTCCAGCTCTAAATTTTTCTGTATTTCCATACCCTGTAATTACCTCCATTTCTCTATTTCATACAGACTTATTATAAAGTCTTGGGTTTTCTGAGATATCTTGATTCTTTTTAAGGCTAGTTTCAGCATTTCTATATTAACTGAGTCGAAGGCTTTCTTCATGTCTTGAAATAAGATCCAGAGTTCTTTTTTATTTTCTCTTACGTCCTCTACTATACTGTTTAATATCTGTATAGGTCCTGCTGTTCCCTCTTCTGGTAGGCCAGCATAGTTTTTTCCTTTCAAGATCTCTTTTTCCTTTAACTTTCTTCCTAGTCTGTTGTTTAGTACTCGTACTACTGTTTTTCTGAATGTTCATATCGGCCGGTTTAATTTTTAGGGTTCTAAAATTATACTATAATATCTCTAAATTTATTAAAATTGTACCTCATTTTATATCATGTGAGCATAAAAAATCATGTTATGTGCGCATAAAGACTCCTCAAAAATAAACTATTTATTATTGAAAAATGAGCAAACATGTTCGGAACCCATTATTCAAAGACTCAACCCATTGTCTTTTTGGCCAATAGGTATGTAGCATATTAGAATTTATTTAACAAAAGTACTATTTATTTATTACTTATTTAAAACATATTTAGTTATATCTAATTCTGTTACTAAGTCAAGATTTATCTGTTTTCTTTGTACACATCCACGATCTTATAAAACTCAAAGTGGTCTTCAATGGCATGAAACAATAAAATATAAAGAACATAATATGATACCTTCTCATATATTACCGATACCTACTTATGAGCTTGATCATATTAAGAAAGTAATGGTACGAGAAATTTAAAAGCGTCTTAAAAAGCATCATCATACTGTTGGTAGTCAAGTTTTTTCTCTACATTGTAGTGAAAATGCTTTTGTAGAAATATTTGGTAAATATCTTACGCGATATTCTCCATGTGGCAATTTTTATCAATGTTATTTTAGCGGTGATAATTCATATGATATATTAACAAATATTTTTGATGATGCTATGTGGGGTGAACAAGATTATGGTAATGGCCAACTTAGTTGGGTTAAATTAGTAGATGAAATGAATTGTAATTCTCGAACTGAATTATATATTGAATGGTCTATGAAAGGAATTTATAATATTTCGGGTCATAACTGTTATACTGGAAATGTAAAATTTAGATTTTTAACTGATAACGCAATGTTTAAACAATAAAAAATTATTTTATTAGAGCAAATTTAATTCATAGTATAGATTATTTTTATACATAGTAATATGTATAAACCCACTAAATTTTATTTAAATTATTTATTGTCAAATTTTTAATTTTTGTTAGATAACTATACGAATCAACTATATTATAGATCTAAAATAATATTGCTATTACAGTATTAAATTAGATTTAGTTGTATTTTAATATTAAGATATATACTGTATTATTTACTCTTGTATATAATAATAAAATCATGTATATTTTTATACTAGTATATTGCAAAAGTATAAATGCACATTTTGTTTTTAATTAAGTAACTTCTAAATAAAGTATGCTATTTGGTGTTCTCTTAGGAGGGGTTTAATAAAAAAAAAAATTAACTCAACGTTTACTACTAATAAGTGTCGCATTCTACTAATTCCACTTTAATAAGATTCTGATACTAGTTATTCAGATTAAACCTTTTTATATTGCAAATCGAGTACTTGCATTCTAATATACACAAATATGCATATTACATATATCACTGCAAATACAATAAAAATCTTTGTCTACATCTATTAGAACATTTGTATTAAACTCTTGTTCTAATTTAACATCGTCTAATTTAAACAATACAAGACAATTAGCAATCAAATTCATGCAAAAGGCATATAAATAAAGAAAATAGGTATCATAACTTACAAGAATATATCCATTATTACAAATATATTAAAGCGCTAGCTTGATTCAAAACAATATAGGAAAAATGATCCCAAATTTGACTAATATGAAGCCAAACTTTTTTATGCACTTTATTTTTAAAATTAAATTCATCATTTACTAGTTTTTTTTAACTTGCTAATAAACTAAATGTAAATACTATACCAATCTTTTAACGTTTGGTTATAAGGAGCTATTTAACGTTTTCATATAAAGGTTCTTCTATATAAAAAAAAATTATACTAAATATAATAACTAATATATATGATAGATTATAAATAACAAACCCTTAATTCATTAACATCAATTTCTATATGATTAGCGACCTAAGACAACGTACTTTCAACAATAAATACTGTTTGAGGATATCCAAACCCTTTAAATATTATAATATTAGATTAATAAAATACGTCAATATAAATTAATATTAAATAAAAAAATAGATAATATATCAAACATTATTAATTTGACGCATACCTTTTATAATAAGTCAGCTATATGTATTGTCCAATATTGTCCAATATATTTTGTATTAGATTTAAAATCTTTAAAATTCTTTTGTATAATAATAGTCTTAGTAATGATATTTTAAAAGTTTTTAAAATCTATCGAATAAATTCTTTGGGCAATTTTATTTGTACTAGCAAAATAGATTTTGTTCATAGTATAAGAATAATAAGATTAGAACTAAAGGTGAAAAAGTGTTTTTTACTAGTTGAATTGAAGATCGATGTACTATTTTTATATGTAATAACAATTGTAAATATATACAAAATCTTTATTACAGATTATTTATATAAAATGAACAATTAAATGCCTTATATTTGTTTGACCCTATTTCTATTAGCATTTTCCATTGTATTCATCTTTCAATCTAATTTTGTATATTATTATTTTGCTTCAATATTAATGTCTTAGAACATCAAATCTTACTGTAACAAACTAAAGTTTACTCTAACCGATATTGCGTAGTTTTTTTAATATAACTAGAAGTATTTGCTTGTCAAAAAAATAGTTGCCGATTTTTATGCTCCAATATTTCTAAAACTGCTGACTTCCTAGAACGCTCATGTCCACCATCCTTTAATGTATTTTGAAAATATCGACATACTTGAATATGGTTTTTTTTTTCTAAAGCTGAACATGAAAAAGCCATTAATCCTAAATCTTTATGAATATCTATGAACTCAGGAATATGATAAACTAAAGAGTGCATATAGGGTGTACAATCTGTTGCTCGATATAATCCCCATACAAAGTTTCTATTTGGGTGTCCTTGAGATGGAGTTAAAAAGTATTCAAGCCATTCAATTGCCTTTTTTTTAAAACTATTGCCACTTATTTCGTTATGATCTAAATCATTATATAATTTAGCAAATCCATCTCAAAGTTTTTTTAGTTGATTTTGTCTAATTATTGGTAAATAATGAGTGCTAATATTTTTAAAATTAAAATTATATAAAATTTTAAGTTTGTCTGGGCCCATTAATGATATATAACATAATTTTTTCGTATTTTTATCAGTCCAAAATTGGAAATTCTCCTTAATTCATTTCATTTCCACTAATATTTTCTGCTAAATATTTTTATCCAATTCTTTATTTCTATCATAGGCGAATAAGCATGCCGAGTGTTTAGGAAGTGTTATATGAGTACCAATGATAATAGATGAAATATCCTTAATAATTTTTGTCATAACAGTGTTATTGGATGCTGAGTTTGATTCTGATATGATAGCAGAGTTATCGGGTGTTAAGTTTGATTCTGATATGGTAGCAGAGTTATTTGGTGTTGAATTCGATTGTGAGATGATTGAAGAGTTATCGGTTATTGTACCTGAACTATCAGTTATTATATCTGGTTCTAACACACAAGTACATAATATACAAGATTTAGATAAGCTTGAAAGCTCATTAATTTTTACAATACAATAATCATTCTTTTCAAACTTAGAATATTTCTTGCTTCTAAGTATAACCGGATAATTGATTGGATCAAAATTGAACTGCGCAGGTAGACCGACAATAATCCAACATAACTTAGGAGTTAAACTTTTTTTTTTAGTTTTATGCTGAATTAAATGAACAATAATTTCGGGGGTTTCATCGTCTACATAGTTTACATGTAAAGAAAATACACTTTTATCTTCGCCCATAATCGATGCAAAAATCTTACATTCTTTTATTTTTATTTCTCCCAACTCTTCAATATATGAGCTCAATGGATAAATAAATGGCTTTAATTTTGAAACATCAAATTTTATCTTGTCAACATGTGCTATATTTTTCGTATGCAAAAATGAGTTATATATTAAAAACTTAAATAAATATCTTAATTTAAATGATTGATTACATACCCTTTAAAATTGGGTGACCTAATACGTCAAAAACTTGTTTTTGCAATCCATCATCTAGTAATTCAAATATCAAACCAATTTCATCGTAATCAATTATATCCCAAGTGGTGTGATCTTCTAGAGAATCTGACCAAGGTTTTATAGAATTATCTTGGCTATCATATTTTTCTATAATTCCGCCGACAACTCGAATTTTTACTATTGATTCAGAGTTGAATGCCTTTCTGTTATTATTGGTTCTGCGTGCAATATTTAAATTAACATTAGCTTCGGCGACGTCCTGTGCAGAAAGACCAATCTTGCTGTTTAAATCAGTTTTTTTAGTTTTTGAACTTTCATCTATAATACCGTAATAGTTAATATTAATGCTTAACATGAGATTGTTCACTAGTCATCATGATACCTACTTGAGTTACTGGTATATGTTTTTTCCTTAACTATTGCACCTCCGAATGCGAAGCTGCGTGCATAGAATTGGCCATATTTTTTTGATATTTCTCGAAGGCTTTTGAGTTTTTTGTTATCAGTACTCATAGCCAATGCGTCTTTAACAGCTTTAATAAAATTTTCAGTTAGTGAAATGCATGATTTTTGAAGGATAACTATTGCCTTTTTCCATTTCTGATGAGAATATTTAGTAAATTCTTCACGATTACTAAGCATTTGTTTAGAACATTCTTGTGATAGTCCAAAAGATATGGAAAGCCAAAGTGATTTTGCCGAAACACTTCCACCTGATATGAGATTTCTTTCACAAAAAGCTTCTAGTTTATGATTGCATTCCTTTTCCTCTTCAAAATATTTATTTACCAAATCCAATTTTTGAATTTCGTTTACGTTGATCTTAAATGCAGATTCAGAGGCATCTTTAATGAACTTATTGTTTTCGTCAAATGTAAACCCATATTCACATTTCATGATTAGTTGAGTCCAATCGTACTTCGTTTTTTGGATTATATACAAAATAGGTTCATTATTATTGGTTTGCAATATCTCATATAATTTAGTGCTTGATTCACTTGCGGGAGGAATTTGATTATTTTTTTTATCTAAAAAATAACAATTAGAACCCATATGAAGTGCATCCCTTCTTCTCATGAGATTGTCCCGAATTTTTTCAAGCGTCACTTCTCTAGGCAAATTAAATGCAAAAGGTCCATCCTTCAAATCGAGGCTGTTTGATGCGACTATTTTAATGCTGATATTAATTTCAGTATTATTTTGGGGTAGATTTGTTGCATTGTTCATAGAGGCGAAATATAAATGTATGTATGTACTGTGGCAGATTAAAATGAAATTCAGATTAAAATGAAATAATAATATAAAATCTCGAAAAATAAATTTTTCTGGTATTTATTTTTAGGGTTAGGGGTTAGAATTAGAAGTTAGGATTAGAGTAAAATATATTAAACAAGTATAAGTAGGTTTTAGAAAGTTAGAAGGTTGAATAGAAAATGTAGATTTCATTTTAAATTATGATCTGCGACATGTACTGTACGTACACAAGGTTATGAATATATTGAATTTATTGTTACATTTTTAACGTGTGACTAATCTACCGTGCTACAGTGAAAATAGATATGAACTGTTTGTATAACAATTTCTATTCTAACGATAATGTCAAAGAACACATCGACAGAAAAGCTTGAAGATGCTATTTCAAAACAAAATATAAATTTTATTGAATATTCAGAATTTCATAATTCAGAACATATTGGTACAGGTGGTTTTGCAGTTGTGCGTAGATTTGATTGGAAAAAAAAACGGTTTAACTGTCGCAATTAAATATCACCATGATTCAGATGATTCTTATGCAGATATTGTTATTAATGAGGTATTTTTTTAAAAAAAATATCGAATGTTGAATGTTATCTATTAGTTTTATAAATAAAATCTTTAATTTTCATACACAGATTCAAATATTGCAGAAAATTTGTTGGCATCCGAACATCATACAATTTTACGGAGTAACTAAAGGTGTGAGGGTTTATATGAATGCACTGGAAGCACCCTGAGTGCTGCCAAGTAAGAATTTATGTATTCACTTTTTCACTGTTCAGCTTAAGTTCGAAAGAATTGTGTATTACCCAATTGAATTACGTTCAATCAGTGTCCTAATCATTTCGGCATTTTTATCTTGGAAATATGTTATCAAAACACAGACTGTAGTGATTAAATTGCGTATATAACAATTCTTCAAAGGCTAAGTCTGCACAATGTAAATTTAAATTTATATTCTTCATTTGGCAGCATTCATATGGGGTCTTCCTCAAAAATACCTTATGGTACACTTATAATCTCAAATATTATATAACATGCAAAGTTATTTCTTTCAGATTTAGACGATAATTATGGTATAGTTTACAGCTTGCTGAGGATGGAGACTTGCGCCAATACTTAAGAGACAATTTTTCAAAGTTAACATGGGCAGATAAGATACACATAGCAAAACAAATAGCTCAAGGTCTTGAATGTTTACATGATAATGGCATAATTCATGGATCACTTGTAAGTTATATGTCTATTGATTTATACGGATTACTTGTAGATAATTTGAATTAAAACTAATTTTAATAAGTAGACTCCTAAAGATATTTTGGTTCACAGAGGTCAAGTTATGATAACAGGCTTTGGTTCTTCTTCCTATGAGGCATTGGCACCTTGTGATGACAAACTTTTTGGAATACCAGCATACATGGATCCTCAAATTTTCATAAAAGAAGATTATAAAATCAATAAAAAATCAGATATCTATAGTCTAGGCGTTATTTTTTGGGAAATTTCTAGCGGAAAAGTACCGTTGACATCAATGAAGGATGTGTCTATGATGTTTATAGTGGTTAATATCGCACAAGGACTAAGAGAAACTCCTGTAGAAGGCACACCATCAGAATATGTTGAACTTTATAAACTATGTTGGGATCAAGACTCAAATGGAAGGCCAGATATTAAAGAGGCATTAAAAATCTTGAAAAAAATAGATGAAAGTCTGAATATACCTGCACATGTTAAAGATCCCGAGAAGTGTCCAAAAACTGATATGACAAAAGGGCAGAAGATAGATAGTCATCTTAAGATAAAATCTGACGAAATAGTTAGTAATCAGTATGATAAGGCAGATGATAATATGCATGATATTGTTGAAAAAATTGATAACTTCAAATTATTTCAAGAAAAGCAGAAAGAGACAAATGAATTAAGAAATAAACTAACTCAAAAGACTCCATCTAAGGAAGAAATAAATAACTTAATAGAAAGTCAAAATTTATATCATGGCTTAGTTATTGACATGCAAGAGATAAATCTCGCAAGTGCTTCATCATGTACCTATAAAGCACAGCCTAAAATCAGCCCATTAAATGCTGAAAAGTTTCAAGCAAAACTATTGCTTTCACCAAATCAAGTATATTCTTTTTTATTAAAAAATCACATTGATCCTTTCACCATTAGTCATGAAAATCGAATTTGACTACTTAATGTTTACAATGTTTCAAATTCAACAAAAAATTTTCTGTCAAATGAATCATTCACTAGAGATGTTTATCTAGAACTACAGTACCCGCAAATTGAATTGAATTTTGAAAAAGAAAAAATGTTGCCATCTTCAGAGTTATGTGCCGCTGTAACAAAGTCTTTGAAAAATCATAATCCTCACTACGAATTAATGAAAATATTTGAAACCTATGGTCACTTCTTACCTAAACGGATCATTATTGGGTATAAGTTACATAGAATGTCTTCGTTAATTGTGAAAGATTCACCAAAATCGCATGTTCAAGAAATCGACTTCGATGTAATGGATTTTGAAAAGTGTGACAATATTTTGAATAAATGGGAATGTTATATAAGGCCTCATGATTTTGATGCAACTTATTTGATATCAGTTGATGGAGAAACAGTTATGAGGAATGAGCTTGATATGTGGATGAAAAACTGTTTGAAGGATAGTCATGATTCACTGCGAGTTATAAATTGGAAAGAATTGTATCCACTGTATGAAATATTTGAAGAATCTCTTCAAAGAGATGTTAAATCTATATTTGGAATCGATGAAATAGCAAAAAATTTTGGAGTTAAAGAGAAAGTGCTTATTACAGGGGTAATTCCAATAGAACAATGTGCTTATCAGTATCGTGTAAAATTTCCTGTTAATTTTAAATCCAATAACTATCAAATTTTTGGAAAACTTGTGAAACATGATGGAGAACAAATCTCTGAAGCAGTTATCATGTTCAAATCTACTAACAAATATGGATTTTCTGCAAAGATTGAAAATTTTGAAATATCTGAGTGAGTGATTATTTTTTAGTATAATTTTTTTATTCAGAATAACATATTTATTATGCTTAATAATTTATTTCCAAATAAGATCCATGAGTTTGCAAGTAAATTGGATATTGATTGGAATACCTGCAGAAGTTGGTTTCTTCAGTACAAATACACGAGACATTGACATAATCAGTTTTGATAGCACTTTGATTACACCCTCAACTAATAGTGATAATTGGAATGTAATGCTAGAAGTCCCAAAGGGTTTATTAAGTCATAATATTCTTTTTACTTCGTTTACATACCCTCTGTCGAATCATGAGCCAAATTTCATAGCAACTTTGCAAGGTTATGATAACGAAACGAGAGAAATTGATGTTAATGTGTATAATCCGGAATTTACTAATAGATCTATCGATGAGAATTTTGATGATGAGAATTTCGTTTCTGAACAGAAATGTTCAATCCAATGGTGTGTTCTTAACCTTCCAGAAAATCGAAAGTTCGTCAAAGCAGATATTGGCTTCGATATTTCAATTGATTTGAGGACAATAGGTCAAAGCATCGATTATGATTTTACTTCATGAGTTTAATAATAAATCTGCCTTTGATTTATTATAATCTACATATTAAGATCTTGTTAATTTTTTAAACTTACGGATAGATAATTTGCTTGAGATTTTTACACGGTTTATAAAATAAAATATTATACACACTGAAATTTTCGGAGATACTTATAGGTGATTAAATTATTAGGGATGATTTATTAGCATAATTGCTTTTATATCAATTGTAAAATTGATCAAAAGATCATTTATAGTTTTAAAATAAATTCACTCATCTGCAGTTGTTATACATTCGTACACATACAAGATAATTTATATACAGTATATATCTAATGTTGGAATGTGGTAAACTAGATAAACTATGAAAATATCAGTAAATTGAACCGTTTATTAAGATCTGAATCTGTCCCTTATTAAACTTAAAAGCGACCGCTGAAATACATTTAAATAAAAACTTTTTGATAGTGACTCTGTCTGTTATAATTTTTTGCAATAATAATTAATAACTTTCTCAAGTTAGGAGTACTGACGACTTGACTTAAATTGACAACTTTCAATTTTAAATAGATAGGTATAGCCATATAAAAGTTTTTACACTTACGCTGTAGTTATAGAGCCTATTGCTATGGCACTTGCCAATACTATATTTGGTGTGATAATTAATATATACCCATTTTAGATACTGGGTTCTTGAGCCTGGACATATCAAGGAAATGCTTTAAGCTAAAAGCCGTGATCATTTCATTTAATATTTCAAAAACATATAAAATATTACATGATTGTGCTTTCTATTGGTTGATATTAGCTGTGTCTATAATGATAATACTGATATATGGATATGGAAGGGTTTCAATTCATGATATGCCACTAGGCATGCCCCAAAAAAGGCTATATGTTTAACATCGATTTAATATTAGAGTAGATTTTGATTTCTTAAAGATAAAAGTAGCCGTAATGGTATATAAAACTCAAATTATCGTACAGCTACAAACAAATATAGCTTATTAATGATTCAAGCCTCAATTTTTTTAATTGGTTATTTTGACTATCACAAATATAATTAGTATTAGTTGTGACTAACTGTCACTGGTTTTTAATGTACATACTAAGACTAGTCACTTTCTGCTGCGATGGTACCCAAATTCTGCCTGCTTTTTATGCGACTTATGCGATAAATTTTTTAGAATTATGATACAAATTATGCGAATCTGATATAAATATGCAAAATATGCAATCACTAGGATTGTAAAATTACAATCATTTCGTGAATCACCCAGGACGGCCATAAAAAATACGGGTCATGTGGGTAGAGCCTCCTGCCACAATTGCAGCAGGCGAATCAGTACTAGATCTATCGCTACAAAAATTTTGACCCTGCATTGCATGACCATATTTTTTATGGCTGCCCTGGTCGATTCGTAATTTCGTAACTTACCAAGAAAATTACTATGCTTCCCGAAAATTTCCGACAACCATGCTCGAACAGGAGCGACCGTCAAGGTTACACAAGCTGCCGATAACCTCCGGCCATCAGTCAGCCAATCAAAATTTCAAGGG
>CAJVPZ010003355.1:0-11117 GCA_910592135.1 Racocetra fulgida | reverse complement strand
AGAATATGTTCTAGATATACAACAATATTGGTATACTGATTGAGATTTTTGATGCCTAAATGATAGCAAACAAGATATCATAAATAATTGTTATCTTTTTGATATAAATTTGAGCAGAAGATTGCATTCTAGATATACAAAAAATAATGTCACTGAGCTAGAATGACGAGGCAAACACAAATTTATCGTCATTTGAGTGACGATACAAATACAAATTTATACCCACTATGCTAAAATGATATTTTTTTTGATATGAATTTGGGTAAATAAATGTGTTTTAGATAATTTTTATTAAACTGATGACGCAAATGCTAAATTATATGCAAGATGGATATGAGTAATGAAAATTGTGCCATAACTCCCAAATATACTCTACTTATGTAAAATAAATAATATAGATACTACAAATATGACATGTAATAGATATAATACATATAGAACATTTCATGCAGTAAATCATCAGTCAATCAGATTGTGACACATGTGATCTACATATAAATCACTTAGTCAAATCACATTTTTGATAATATCTCAGCTCCCTATGATTGGATTTGGATGATCTTACTACCTTCATATTCATATCAATAAGCTGATTCCAATGGTAGTAGTTTGATCTTAATTGGATCTATGGTTGTGAAGTTGTATTTCAAATAGCTTCTTTTCTAATATCAACACTGGATTACGAAACAACATCAATTACAAAATTCTATCATCTGAGAATTGGTAACTGCAAAAGTAGCCTTACTTACTCAAGATACAGCATTTTAAAATCTTCTGGGTATTGAATCTTTCAAATTTTTGAATAATTGGCTTGATGGTTTCTTAGAATATCATGATCTTCAATTTGTTGTTGAACTACTATTTCATAATAATTACAAAAGATCTAGAGGAAAAAAGACAAATTTTTTTAATTATATTTTAAATTCCTATATTCAATATAATTATTCTTTGTTTCTTATTAGTAATATGGATGAAATGTCTCTTACTTTGGATTCACCAAATTCCTCAACAATTAAAAGGCAAGGTAATAAAAAAAATTTTACTATTGTTGGCTGATAAAATGAAACTACTTGTGGTTTGTATAAGAAAAAAAACTATACCTTAAGGAAACTATTCAGGAAATATATTTGTTTATACAAATGAAAAAGGTTAGATAAATGAAATAGAAATACTGTGATAGATCAATAATGTATAGGCTAAAGATTACCTAATAATCTAAATTCTCTTTTAATTCTTGTTTCCTTCTGTATATACATAATGGATTTGATAAAACTAGATTTTTGTCTTAATAATACTAATATAGTGGTGATTTCTGATAAACTAACATCTAATTACAACTATTAGATGTTAGTATTAATAAGAGTTTTAAAGCAAAAGTTCATATATATTATAATTATTAGTTAGTAGAAACAATCTATAAATTAACTCCTTCAGAGCATATTAGGCAGCATTTGTATTCTCTTCTTATTTAGTAGATAAAAATTGTATAGAATTCATTTGAATCAGATTTAATTAAGCATTCATTTAGTTGTTGTGAAATTTAATAGATCTTATCTGTTATAGATTGAAAAGTATTTTTTATTATATCGATATCGATAAATAGATATAGTGTAATAGGCAATATTATATATAATTTAGTATATTAAATATATTATGCATCTGCATGCACCATAAAAAATATCTATATTAGCTAACAATTATTTTACAAAGGGTAGTTTAGTCTGTAAAATATGGTATATATAATCCTCTATTTATAATATCTACCAATATTAATAAAAATTTTTACTACCAAAGCTAAATATACAAAATCTTATCTTCATAATATATTTACTTCTTTAAATAATCTTTTAACTACTAGACAACCTCTAGATA
Source organism: Racocetra fulgida (assembly GCA_910592135.1). Classification (NCBI taxonomy): domain Eukaryota; kingdom Fungi; phylum Glomeromycota; class Glomeromycetes; order Diversisporales; family Gigasporaceae; genus Racocetra; species Racocetra fulgida. The sequence continues at coordinate 9,245 of CAJVPZ010003355.1, read as the reverse complement.
TTAATATTTTTATCAATAAATAAGATATGCTTTAACTGTATACTTTACTTAATACTATAACTATTATTTTAGATTTCCTACAACTATTCTAACTAAAAATTAATTTGAAATAATTAACTATAATATTTTATAGAAAATAGTGTGTAATATTATATTAGGTGCATTATATAATATAAATATAGTTTTGAAATCTTTAGATTTAGAATTATTTTTCTATTGGTATTAAAGTTTCTAATATAGTATTATATTAATAATAATAAAAATTATTAATATTATCAAAAAAACAAAAGTAAATTATATAAATTACTACTCTTATTATATTAATTTTTGCTGTTATTAATAATTTTTAACTTAATTTTAGAAATCAGTTTATATTTAGTAAAATATATAAGTATAATTTGGAGCAGATTAAAATCTCAACAAAATAGTTTATATTAAATTAGTATTAGCTATAATTTTAGTTGATTTTGTCATAATTTTAATTAAATTCAAGTATATACAGTATTAAAAATTCATATCTTTAATAATTTTTTGATATATACTTTATATATATTTCTTTAATAAAATAATTAATCTTAAAATAGAATAATAATCTAGAAGATAATATTTTTAATATATAAAAACACCAATATATTATAAGTAGGTTTTAGATTGATAAAGTTTATAATTGCTTTTTAAATATATAATAATTTTAGAAAACTTAAAATTTTATTTATATTAAAGTTTAGGTTTTATTAAAGTTTATTTTAGACTGTTTAATAGAAGATTATACAAGAAAAATTTTTATTTAGAATATAAAAAGTAGTTAATTAGATTAAATTTTCTATTTTTTTAAAAAGATTAATTGTTTAATTTTTTTGTACTTTATCTGATTATTAACTAAATTTTTAGCTTAAAATATTATATATTTAAAAATTAATTTTATATATAGTATTATTTATTTTTAACTTAATTATAAAAAATTAATATTAACAATACTAGTTTTTTTAGTAATTTTATTAAAATAGATATTCTTTGTATTACTACTAAATTTGAATAATTTAGTACTATTATTTAAAATTAATGAAAGAATATCTAAAAAGACTAATAAAATAAGTAATATATTAGATATAAAGGAGGCTAAGCATATTATTAAATTATTGTATAGTAATAATAAATTATTCTTAATAGCTTTGATGTCTTAATAAAGAAATTTATTTAAAAAAATGTAAATTATACTTTTTTAAAATCTTTTCTAATTATTTTCAATTATTATAGAAAGTAGTTTTTTAGTTTAAAAACTACTATTAAAATTTTAGCAGTATATTAATATTTAAAATATTCTTTAATCTATTTTATAACAAGAATTATACTGTAGAATTTAGATGCACTAATTTAAAAGTGAATAGAATTTCTAAAATAAAAATAATTATATTTATTTTAAAGAATTACTTGTTAATAAAGTATTCAGAAATAGGTTTAAAATGCTTTCAGATAACTTGTTTTATACATTAATATCTAATATATTAGTTATAAACTTAGAACATAGTGAGGAGTTTTTTATTGTTAAATATAGAAATTTATTGTATTAAATAACAAAAAAAATATATGATATTACTAAATTATATACTATATCATATAATATGATTTAATATATTATGATGATCTAATGTGTTGTAATATACAATTAGTTTATGATTTTGAAAGCTTTAAAGTTATTGCTATAGTTATATCAGCTATTAATTTACAAGTTTATATATTGATGTATAAATTTTAAAATTATTAATTCTTAATTTTTAGTACTGAAGATCAAAGTTTTTATAATATAGAAATATAAGCAATATTAATTTTTTAATAAGTAAAAATAAAATATTTACTTTTAATCTTACAGATAAAAAGAAACTTTATATTTTTCAACAAATTGTTAGTTGTACCTTATCTGTAAGGTCAGATATACAATAGTTAACTTTTGTATAATAATATTATTATATTTATTAAAATTTATATATCATATTGATGCATAATAACACATATATATGTTATTTTAAATACATCTTTTCTTAAAAATTATATATTTAACTCAAAATAATTTATATGCACATTTTGAAATAATGCATCTATTAAATATACATATTTATTAATAAAGCAAAATAAACTAAATTTGTTAAAATTATTCAAATACTGTATATGCATACCTGAAATAATACCAGAATTTAAAATAATATGAAGATATACATTATTATATATTAATATAGTAGTATATTCAATATTTTAAAATATTGTTAAAATTTAATTTAGTATTTAAAATTTTTTTCTACTTTAAATCTTTTCTGATAAGAATTTTAATATTTAACTATATTATATAAATATTAGTTAGAGTTTCTATATTATTAAATAAAGTTGCTTTTTAAAATTTTTGCATTATTGCAAAAACAAGTTAAAAAATAAACACTATAAAGAATAAATAAAAAATGTAATAGTATAGTATTTATTATATTTATTAAACAATAAAATTATAATACTATATATTTAGATTGCAGATAGCTTATATAACTTTTGAGTTAATAAAAGCTTTATATAAGTTTCTAGCCTTAGTATTCTATAGATATAAAGTTCAAATAATATAATTTCTTTATTTAATTTGTATAGAAGTTTAATTAAATTTTAATAAAGATAGAAATATAGCCTTATCTTTAAAGATTAAAAAATTGTTATTACTAGAAACATTAAAATCTCCTATAATTATAGTTTGAATATTCAAAGAAATAGTTTGTAAAATCCATTTAATAATAGTGTTTTGAGTTTGTAGATTAATAGCAATAGCATATTCAAATTCAGTAAGAATATTGTGAATATATAGTTTAAGTTAGTTTTGAATTATTATAGCAATACTTGATTTGGTAATATCTATATAAAACAAAAAGTAAATAAAGAAAATAGACTTTTAGAATTAATGAATTACAATTTTTTTTAGAAATCTTAGTTTCTATAATACTAATATTAGAAAAACATAAATCTTTTCAGACTTGTTTTTTAAAGTTTTTATTATATTCTCACATATTATGAGTACAAATTAATAAGTTAAAACTTTAGTTTTTAGAACTAGTAGATCAATTGTTATTATAAGATTTATTATAAATTAGAGCTTGGCTTTTATATAAAAATATTGTTAAATTTAGTATCTAAGTAGAACATTGATAGTAGTGTTGTTAAAAATAAGTTATTTACATTAATTGGAATAATTAATGTAGAGCTGATGCTGAAATTAGCTAGAATTAAAAATTTTTCATAGTTTATTATTAAATTGTAAAATTTTTAAAACCTTTTTTTGTGATCTTTTTTTTCATAGTTAGGTTAGAGTTAGTGAGTAGTATTTATTAATAAAAAAGTATATATAAATTTTAGTAGATTTTATAGATTTAAAAAGAAATCTAATTTTTTGCATTAGCTAATTTCAATATCAGCTTCTATAAATCCTTGTGGCTATATAAATCCTGAATACTTTAGCAAAATAGATGTCTATCTGGCAAGACTGAGTTGAAAAGTAACACAATCTTAAGTGTCTAGATGAACTTTATAAGAGCAGAGTGGTTTAGAAGTGGTGTAACCTGTTTGTAAAGGTATAGTATTTATCTAATAAAGAATTCTTTTGTGTTTCTTAATTAAAATCTGAAGAAAACTAGGTCATCTGTTTAAAAGTGAGTAATACAGAAAGCACTAGTTGGGAGATCCCCTTTCCCATTCCTATAACTAGTTGTAATTTAGATTAGTTCTTTAATAGAAAATTAGATATAATTGCCACACAAAAATGGTTATATAAGACATAGATAGATAGTTAGAATTAATATATCATTGTGATAGAAAAGATTGTAACTTATCTTATCATGTATACATCAAAATCAAAAAAAATTCAAATATAAATAAAATACAAATTTGTAATAATAATAAAACAACTAAAAATAATATATATTTTTAATCTTTGTAAATAATTTTTTTAATATTCAAAGTAGCTTTATAGCTAGCAGCATTTATTAGTATATATATGCTAAATTTATTGCAAAGTTGCTGCTCGTTCTTGGCATATAATTTTAAAGAGTACATACTAGTCACACAACAACTTTAAGTTGTCTATTTAAATAGTCCACTTATATTTGTTTATTGACTCTGACTATAAATCATAACTATATACCATAAAAAAAACTAAAAAATACACCCTGAAATATTTAAAAATTTTATATTGAAATAAGTTCTAGCCCCAGTTAGTCATAACATTATTGAGGCCAGAACTTACACCAAGAAAACCATGAATATTGAGTCATATATATGTTGAGAATATTAACCTTGATTGTGCCAAGTTAGAACGGATTAGCCCATATATTGAAGTTAATAAGGTCAGACCAATTTGCTTTGGTAGTTTACATTACCCCCTTTTGACCTCCCCCCTCTCTCTTAGTAAAAAAATTTTGGGATATTAATGTATAATTTGGCCGGAGAGCTAATGCAAGAGGAATCAAGATTAGAAATTGTAAGGCTCCGAAAAATTCGGAAGGGAAAACGAACGAACATAAAATACGAGCAAGGTCAGGCCGATAATTTCCAATTGAAAAAAAAATTTAATAAAATTTACTATGTACAGTCGGACCTCCCTAAATGCAACCTCTCTAAATGCATATATATGAAAAACCTCCCTAAATGCATGTCTTTTCTTGGGCCCAACTAATATAACACTTATAGATTTTTAACTCCCTAAATGCATAACCTTTTAAATGCATATTTTTTCAATTTTTTACTATGGTCCCGACATTATGCATTTAGAGAGGTCTGACTGCTACGCTACATCCCCTTTTAAAAAAAATGTTGGTCTCGCCTAAACATAAGGTTAAGAATTCGCTTATTCTTATAATATTTTTTATAATATTCACTTTCATTATTATTTAGCTTTATAACAATGATAAGAACCAGTAACAATGTATATTTAAATGATAGAAACACTCTTTTTTCTACAAAATTCAATGGCTTCTGTATGATTTTTCTGAGCAGCTCTTCTAATATATTTCACACCTAATTCTTCATCTTTAACACCAGTAAGGCCAGCATAAAGTATATTTCCAAAATTATATATGCCAACTACAAGTCCATTATCAGCAGCTTTCTTAAAATATTTTGCAGCTTCTGAATAATTTTTATCGACGCCCATACCATTAAATAAACATAACACGTATTTTAATTGTGCATCAGGTACTTCATCACTTGCATCCGCAACTTCTTTAAACAATTGAGCAGCACGCCTTTCTCTTTCTTCTTCTGTATAAGGAGTATTTATTAGCTTTTTGTAAAGGTAATAACCAACAAAGTATTTTGCTATTAAATTCCCTAAAATTAATTACGTATAAAGTTAATAAACAACTTTGTAGATTTTTAAATAATTATTTATTTTAGATATTTAACTAGACAATAAATCAACAAAAATTTACTAATTGAATTGTGTACCTAATTTTGCATATGCATTGAAACATTTGAATGCCATCTCCAAATTACCATTAGTAGCACGATGAGTTGATATGGCTTCTTTCATTGTCATATAATTAAATTCAGCAAAGTTGATAGTCTCTGCAACATGAATTTTATCATCTTGGAAATTATTTTCATTATTATAAATATGTGATATGGGCGAAATATCATTAATTTTATAAGGTATTTTAGAGGAAAAATTTGGAGTATTTGATGGTTCAAGTAGATTTTGGAGAGTTTTAAACATTTCTGTTAAAGTTGGTCTAAATTCTGGATCAGCACCAACAGCTATAAAAGAATGAATTATGATATTGAAAGAATTGAAATAAATAGATAGGGTAAAATTCAAACCTTTTCTAGAGATATCCTTATATTCTTTTGGTAACCCAGAATAATTTGTGAATGGTTCACGATATTTTTCCTTATATACACGATCTTTAATTGCCATAATATCATCGAGGTCTTCATATGGAATTCTTTGTTCTGCTAACTCCCATAAAAGAATACCGAAACTAATCGTTATACAGTATAATAGTAATTGTAATAAAAAATTATTAATATTAAATAGTAATTATTTGTTACAAATATGAGAAAAGGGTATATTTAAGCAAACAACACCTGTAGACTTCACATTTAGTATTATATTTATTATTATATCCATATAACATTTCAGGGGCAGCGTAGCGAACAGTTCTAACGTATCTACGAAATAGAAAGTTGGCAATTTTTGCAGTTTTGTTTGCAGTTATCAAAATGTTTTCCGGCCTGATGTCTTGGTGAAGTATCTGAATATTTATCTATTTAAATATATAGTTCAATAAATTTTAATATAAAAATCATGACAAATGAAATCACCTCTACAGCCAACAAAAAGTTCAATCCTCGAGCAATATCAACTGCAATACTTAATTTTTTTCTAACGTCAATAGGGCCACCGTAACGGTAATTCATATAAAATTCTCGTAAATTGCCACGTTCAGCCCACTCAGTCACTAAATAAAGCTTTTCGTCTTCGTCGTCAGAAATAAGGCCATGAAATTGAATTATCTGATGGCAATCCTTAAGCTTCATTAGAATAGCAACATGCTTTCGAATCTCATTTTGAACATTTATAGTATCTGATTCATCAGATACGAATTTAAAAGCGACAGCTTTGTTATCAACTAGGCGAATGTACTTTCTAACTTTTTTTCCACGTATTTCATCTGTTTCTATAAAATCAGCAAGTTCAAGCAGCTTATTTTGATCCTCAATAATTTCCATAATTTGCTCTCGATTTTCTCGATTAGATCTTGAATCCCAAATAAATTTTTTGACCAAATTTATTTCATTGATAGTCTCACTTATGTTATAATTCTCATCAGTAATGCCACCACCTATTTTGAAAAGATACTGATAACATATGATTATTTAAAATACTACTTGTAAATTAACTATCCACAATAAGAAATAATAAGAAATAATAAGAAATAATAAGAAATAATAATAAAGAATAAAGCACCTGATTAAGTTCTTCAAGATCATTATCTATGATCTCTTTTTCATGCTCTGTACGACTTTTTATGTTATCAGTATTAATAAAATTTAACGTATTAATGCACCTATCAAATTCTGTCGTTAATTCATAAAATATAGTTTGAATAGATTTGGTTTGACAATATTTTCGCAGTCCTTTTAACTGTGTTATTTCGCTAATGAATGTTTTCATCTTTTGAATAATATCTGAAAGTTTTTGTATGGATACAAAATTTTGCTTGTTAAAAAATTCTCTGTGTTCATCTTTATATGCTTTTAATAATCGAAGTGATGTTTCAATTGCTACAATCCTTTCAGATAATGATTTACTAATACGTTTATTATGTTCGGCTGACTGATATATTGGTGTTATTTCTTCTGTAATATTTATTATGTCGTTTATTTTCGTAAATTTTGAGAATGGAACAGCACTTAAGGATGGTGTCGGATCGACATTTGTATCTTTAATAATGTGAATTTTTTTATTGATAAATAATATTTTATTCTTAATTATAAAATATAAAAGTCTTTAAAAGTCTTTAAATCATTAATTACCTTTGTATTTATAGTTCAAAGTATTCATATTAATATTCTGATAAACTGGTTCCAATCGCATATAATCTAACTTATTGCAAATTTCTTTAATGTCAGGACGACTATCTGGTTCAACACTCCAAGCAGCGCAATAAAGATTTTTGAAGTCAATAGGGGTTCCTTCAGTTGGAGTTTCTCGATTACCTTTGATTACATGAAGTGTTACTTCCATTAAATCTTTCAAGGCTTTAAAAGGAGGTATACCACTTGAAAGTTCCCAAAAAAGAACGCCTAGACTATAAATATCTGAAGGCTTGTTTCGCCTATACATGAACGGACTTTGAAGATATTGTGGATCAGAATAGGCACATGTTCCTCCTGTTATGGATTTTGTGCTGTTATCTAATAACTTAGATAAACCAAAGTCTGTAATAATCATTCTACCATCGTTTACTAATATGTTTTTATCATGCTATCAATATTATATTATGTTAATATTAATCATAACAAAGAACGACAAACTAAATAAAGAAATATCTCTTACAAGATCACTGTGAACAATATTTGCACTGTGCAAACAATCAATCCCACTAGAAATTTCTTTTGCCATTCTAATTTTAGTTGGCCAATCTAATTTTGAAAAGTGATCATTCAAATAGCATCGAAGGTCTCCACTGTTTGCAAATTGAAGAACCATATAGTATGTTTTTGTTTCAGAATCTAATTTAAAAATTTTGTCTTTTAATAATTAGATATTTATTAAATATATTTATCCATATTGTAAAAATCAACATGCCTTGAGTAATTCCAAAGAACTGTATTATATTATCATGATTAACTTTGGTAGTGTATTTAACCTTGTAATATTAAAAATATAAAGGTTTCAAATAGATAAAGTTAATAATATCGTATATGCTAGTAACAAAAATAATGTGTACTTCTCTAATAAAAATGTCAAATGAATATTCATATTCGTAATCTAAAGTCTTCAAAGCCACAGTTTGTTTTATATCTTTTGAGTAAGCTTTATATACACTTCCGAACCCTCCTTTACCAATTTTTGTCATGTCTTCAAAAGAATCATATTCGAATTTTTGTCCAAAAGCAATTTTAAACAAATCTTTATCTGACATATTTGCATATTTGTTAAATTTAAGACAAAATCAAATTGTTTAGTACATCAAGTGTTAATAAAAAAGATAAACATGTGTAACTCAAGATTGAATCTGAGTACGTACGTACGTATTATTTACATGAAGATTACTTCTAAATAAATAAATATAATTAAACCAAGGATGCGGTAACACAAGCAGACGGAGAAGTATTAATAAACAAACTGAAATGCCAAAAAATAGTTCTAACTAGGAAATCTGAATCTGATATAAGTCCGAAGCGAAAATTGTTCTCAATCACTATAGTATGTTGTGTAACAGAACGATTTCTGTTAACTGGCTGTAGATCATCACGGGAACTGTCAATGCTCGAATTTTATTGGTAGTTTCCGACTAACATTGCATGATCGTGCATTTGATTTTACTCAAACAGTTGAGTCCTCGCTACGCTTCGGACAATTATTCTACAATTAAACTACTACTACAGTAAAATAAGGTAGCTGCGCGACGATGTCGTGCGACACCAGGAACGTAAATTTATTTATGAGCCAGAGATTTCATGCAATATAGCAGCTTTTGCAGACTGGTTCTAAT
>CAJVPZ010003354.1:0-11119 GCA_910592135.1 Racocetra fulgida | reverse complement strand
AGAAACCAACTGGACGGATAACATGGACGGAACAATCCTGCCTGTGTGGATGTGAACATTTTCATAAGAAACCACGATCGTCAAGGTAGTGTTATTTCTGAAAATGTTTCTAAGCGAAGGGGTGGCTAGGTGTAACTTTACTCTTAGTCGAGGTTTTGGTGGCCACCAGGTAGGACTCCGGAGGAAATGGTTATCAAGAAGATTGGTCCTAACACATAATCGGTAGTTTGATGTGTTTCTGAAATAAGATCTACTATTTTGATAGTTACTTTGTAAAGGAAACTTTGTATACTGAAAATTAAAAATATTTACTTAATAATTATTAACAATTTTTTTATTATTAATTAGTGCCGAAAGTCTTTGACGCATTATTATTTTTTTAAAAAGTTTTTTTTTTTGTTAATATAGATAGATTTTTTAATAAAAATAGATGTAAAGTGTAAAAAAATAAAACAATAAAAAATCAATTAAAATTGTATTATGGTGTATAAGTATTCGATCTTGTTGAAAATAAATACTATATGGCTAAATGTCTAAATTAGTGACAGAGAGGGCTTGTGCTGTACATTAAAAGTAGTTGATTTTTGAATTGATAGTAATCTATAAAACATTTGGCATAGTGAGTACCGTGTGAAAAAAAAAGCACGTACAAAATTTTCAAGCAGATATCATTTAGAAAAGTATATACGCCTAATAAGACCCGACCCGATAACGATAATAATTTATCAAATATAGTACCGGTTCTTCACAAATTACCCATGAGTACTATTCAATTTTAAAAATGGAATCCTTGAATAAGACCCTGGGTAATGTAGGCAGTGGCAAACGATATATTAAACCTGCTTGATAGAGACAAGCAACCATTTTTGAATCAAAATAAAACAAGTTCGAATACTTGCTAAGAAATTAGACATTTCGAGATTATTTAGACATTTCGGCATTATTTTGGAATTTCGGCAGACTAAATATCAACTTCGGCTAACAACATTAGTATCTTATTAATACTATTGGTATTCTAATTAACGTCTATTGATATCTTACTAATATTTTTAAACCCAACTTATTGTTTTTACAATAACTGATAACAATTTTGTTTCTTTGTGAAAAAAAAAATAAATAAATAAATTAGTAAATAAATTAGACTAAGTTAATTTCTTGGTTTTATAACGTTGAAATTTCAAACCACCGGTTTTGTTGTCTCCTGTTTACTAACATCTATAAAATTTGACTCGGTAGGATCACACAATCAAGAAATTTGTATAGATTTTTTTATATATAAAAATTTTTTTTTATTAACATTTTATACAATTTTTTCTTGAAAGAACTTCAAAAAAAAAAAAAGAAAGAAAGAAACGCTAAATACTAATCAACAAATCATATTTCAAGCTATCCAGTATAGAATAAAATTGTAAACCTCAGGTCTACGTTAAGGGTCCTCTTAGCCATGGACCATTTCTCTAAGGCATGCACTCAGGAGATCATGCGTTATTGGATCGTAAGGACATATACCCAATGCCTACCGATTATAGATTCAATGTTTTTAGTGGTTCTAATGGCAATTGAATGAGTCAAAGAGAATAAAATGATAAAATATAATAGATATAAAACCTCATGATAATACATGATCGCCTCTTCAAACTCTTCCTTCACATGATAAATATATCCTAATGCAGTTAACGCATCCGAATTGGGTGGTGACATAGACACCACTTGTTGAAAATATGACTCAGCAATATCCAGCTCGCTAAGAGAAAAATTGTTCACGGTTATAATTAAGAAAATAATGAGCTAGTCATTTTAAATCATGTACAGATAATTACCCCAACTGCCTGAAAGCATGGCCAAGGTTAATCCAGATTGTTTCCCATACTTGTGGCCGGCATTTTGTTTCCTCTGCTACCGTATGTGCCTTCTTAAAGAAGTCGACTGATTGAGCATACCTGATAATGATAAATTTCTTTAAGGGCCTACCTCATTAAACCGGTTAATATAATATATTACTTACTTGAGCTTTTGAAAATAAAGTACACCCAATTCGTTTAATGCCAATGGATCATTCTCACAAATTTGAGAGCTTGTCAATAGATATTCTTCAGCAGACAGAAGATTTTTGGCTTGAAGATGTTGCATACCAATAAAAAGAGTCGGGAGATGTGAGTTAATTACATAATTATACAGATGTTAATAATCGATTGATTTCATAATAAAGCACAGGTAATAACAATACCCTGGATATAATTTTGCAGCTGTAGAATAAGCTGTTATTGCTTGATCATGCTCTGATTCTATAGCAAACGTATGTCCAAATCCTACCCACGCTGGCCCGCAATGAGAATCCATAGTAGATGCCTTGCTAAATAATAAGTGAAGTATTTTGGTGTTTTTGAGTGATGTAAATTTATGATAAAATTATGGATTAATTAATGGATTATGTGAATTATTTAGTATAAAATTATAATATGTTTTTTTAGAAATATCTTGTTATGATGAAACAATTGATGATTTTACTCACGTAAAATATCGCCTCGCTTCGTCATTCTGACCAATCAGAAAGTTATAACAACCAACGCTAAACCACGTGACAGCCTTATCCGGGGAATGTTCAACAAGCTCGTGAGCAAATAAAAACAGTTTGTTTTTCTCACGCAACTCGTGTAGACATACAATATGAATAGGAAGACACGCTTGGTTATACATGTCAAGTTCAAGCAGTCTTTTTGTTTAAAAAAAAATTAATTAAAATATTAAGAAATAAACTTTTCATAATAAAAACAAATATCTCCTAAATACACACTTAGTTGTGACTTCGAGGCATTCTTTGAATCGACATTGAGTATATAATTCATCTGCACGACTTAATAATATATCTGCATTGTTTGATAGTCGAAATTTGGTTTCTAATTCTGATCGCGCTTCTTGAATTTCTGTTACGTGTTCATACTATAAAAATAATAAAACTTATTTAAAAAATATTGAAATGTACTAAGATGTTTGAGTGATAGCAAACCTTTTTCAGCATTGAGATGTAATTCATTTTGACAAAATAGGCCTCTTCATATTCTAGTTGTTCGTCAAATTTCAGTGAATGAACAAAGTCCCATTCTATATATAATTGAAGATGTTAATCAGGTAAATGGACGTTTAGATACAGCAAAAAAAGTACACATTTACACGCTGAGTTTACCTTCCTTACTTTTCATCATGTGATTTATCACTAGTTCGTTAAACGCCTATAGAGATAACATTTTTGAAATAAAAAAAAAATCCCCAAATTGTTGATTTAAAAATAAATAAGAAAAAAAAAACTTCAGCACACCTCAAAACATTTAACATCTATTTCCAACGCTTTTTTAAACCATTTTTTAGCGTTATCTAAGTCTGACTGTTGAGAGTACGCAACCCCACGTAGGTAGCAAATGGACGCTTCAAGCTAATGCAGGTAGGAACAACATGAATTATATTTAATGAAATACGTAAAAATTGCATATAACACATAAGGTTATTCATAAGAGCTCACACTAATTCCTCCTTCTGCATTTTTGTCAGCCGAACTATAATCTATCAATTAACACATTTATGTCTAAGTTTTAATTCATGTAACGATTTATTTCTTTTTATTTTTATTTTTTTAAGTTATATAACAACGAACCTCCATCAAGAAATGGATTTTCATCACCAAGAATATCTAATACCTCTTGGTACTTTTCCATTTTAATCTAAAAAATAGATACAACGGATATCATATAAGTAACATTTAACGCGTGCTAATGTGAATAATAGGTTATTAAAATTAAGACAAAATTGATAATACATTGCTAACGCATTGCGATGGAACATTGGCTGATCAATTCATACTCACGCAACACTTTGCAGCTAGAAATCGGCATACAACGCTCGAATCTATGAGGTTCCATATTAATTTTTGTGCCCTGACATATTGACCCATGTTATAATGTACTTGTGCTAACCAAAGCACGTCGTTCGAGTCGCCTGTTTGAAGAATATTTATGTCAATGAATTTTTTTTCGAGGGAAATTGATTGTCCTAGGTAAGTAATGTACCAGTCATTGTCATAACTTTGTTTCCCCAAAACACAGCAGTTTCATACAAATTTTTGAAATATGCGTCATTTCTCCATTGCCGCGTTTTTTCTTCCAAACTAGAAGCATTACTTGAAGAGCTTTCTATACTGCTCCTAGCATCGTAAAATGGAGAACTATACATGGGTGTCTAAATTATTTTACTCTTGTCGTAAATTTAAACTATCTGTCCATTGTGACACATCTATTTTTAACAGGTCTATGTTACACGAATTAAAATGAAAGGTTTACGTTTAATATATCGCGTATATATTAAATAACGCGTTCAATCGCTAAAGCATTTTCAAACATGTCGTCTAGTCGTTCTCGAGGGCCACTGGGTACATCTCAGTATAATGAGCGAAGAGAGTTCGATAGTTTATTTAAGGATTTCAACGAAATGATGCACCTTACTGTACGAGGAATCACTTATGCGACAGAAGCGGCAACAGACCTTGAAGAGGCTGAGGAACAAGAAGAGGTAAATGATATTCTTGTCCGGTAATGACTGATTTGTTTCTTTCAATCTAAACACGCTTATTACATATATTTAGCTCAATCAATTAGATATTATTACGAGAGATTATATTGATCTAGAAAATCAACTCACTTTTCAAAGAACTGCGCTTAATAACCTTAAAATTAAGTCTGATGCAGGGCACAAATTTGCAAGTGATATTTTTAGAGTTCAGTGGATCTTTTGTATCAATTTTTTGTTCTAAAGACAGTATTTTACAATAGGATCTTGTGGAAGATTATAAATTACAATTGGACGATGCTTTAAAAAAGTACGAATCCAAAACTGAGAATGAAAAATATTTTCAAAATGAAAACTACATCGAATTTCGTCAAAAAATTTGGGTATTAAAAATAATATATATATAACGTTCAACGTTCATACATGTAACTGTTGTCAAGATAATTTACGAGAAATGTTCAATTTTGAACAGGATGTTAATCATCCTGATGAAACTATGCCTCCACTAGATAAAGAAGCCGATGATGAAATTGTAATGGGAAGACAAAAAGAATCTTTATATTGCCCAATCACAACATTATTGTTGGAAGAACCAGTTACAAGGTATTTTCTATAATCCTTGTTTTTGACGTTTGGAACAAGAAATCTCTAACGTTTAATTCTATATATAGTAATGTGTGTAAACATACATTTTCAAAAGACGCTATCTTGCAGTTAATAAGGCGTAACATGAATTCAGTCCCATGTCCAATGACCGGTAATTATACTTATATCTACGTGAATTGATGAAAATCAAGCCAAATATATTTTTTTTAATCGAACTTATTATTCAGGTTGTGACAAGCTCATCATGGAACATAATCTGCATCCAAACAAACGAATAGAACGAAAAGTAGAGCAATATAAAGCGCAATCTGAGGATCCTATGGATGACGTTGAGGTACAGTTTGTTTTAATAGTTCTGATATGTTTCATATTGTCTGATAACAGTAATTAATAATTGTTATTATTATTTTTTTTTTTAGTACACAAATGTTGGATGAATAATATGGCTTCGAATAGATATTCATATATTATAACATAAAAGACAGATGATTATAAGTTTTTGGTAGTAATAACGATCTTTTAATCTCATTGCTAAACTAGCTCGGGTGAAATGAAATGGACGATCAAAAAGAGAAAAAATAAATATGTATTATGATTCCGCTTGATGCTTGCTGACAAATAAAACAAGCCAAATTTGAAGTATTACCCTAGATGCCTTACTTTAAAACTTTATAATTGTATAAAATTTTTAGTTAAAATAACAAGTTTGTTGTTTTTGAATGGTTGGGTATTTTAACTTTGATTTGTTATTTTCGATTCATTGAATTTGCTATAGTCTGGTAATTGAACAACTAATATTTTTATTTTTTTATTTTTTTTCGACAGTTTTGCCTTTAGTTAATGCTTTGTTAGTCTTTGTTGGAGCGAACTTCTTAACATAATACATAATAATTCAAGCAGAATGTAAAAACATAAGAACTAAAGACGTAAACAGTTTTTCCTTCGGGTATACTTATGTATGACTACCTATTTTAGGTTTTTTTTTATGAGATCTTCAACTTACTAAAGATCTGGGTCTTCAAATTATTAGAGAGTTCTGGATCAACTTTATCTAATTCTAGTTTTATACTATAATCTAAGATTTAATATAAAGAAAAGTAAAAACAAATAGAATCTGTCCTATGGCCTGTGCTTACAAAAAACAAATCTTTTCAATAATTCTTTGATCAACAACTTCAGAAAATTGAACTACAAAAAAATGTTATAAGAAACCTAAAGCAAATAATATTCTTGGTTCTATACAAGAGATATATTGTTGACAAAGTTACAAGATATAAAATACTAAGAAGCAGATGTTTGAGCAGTTGATATTAGAGGCCTGATCTGATGAATAGTATATTCGAATATTTAACTTTTTCACCAAATATTTAATGAATATTCAATGAATATATATATATTTAAATCTAAGTCACAAAAAACATTCACTGAATATTTAGTGAATGTTTTTTGTAACTTAGCTAAATACTATTATACAAAATTTATTTTTAAATATTTAAATCATTTTTTAAAAATTAAAAAAGCTTTAATAAACTAATCTCTCTTGGGCTTTTAATTAAAGTTGTAGAGAAGGTTTTTATAATTCTAATAGTATTTAGATCATCCAAATTGACCTAGTAGATCTCAAGATATTTGGGAGTTATACAAAGTCTATAATACTTTGTATAACTAGTAATTTGTAAATCATTATTTTTGCATCTTTGATCCCAAATATCTTGAGATCTACTAGACCAATTTGGATGATTTAAATACTATTAGAATCATAAAAATCTTTTCTACAACTTTAATTAGAAGTAAATAAAAGATTGGTTTATTAAAAATTTTTTTAATTTTTAAAAATTATTTTTTTAAATTTAATTGGTTAGTGGGTATCTATAAATAACATTATGCAAGAGGAAGAGAGGGGGTTTCACAAAAATAATATTTTTTTTATGTTGTTTGCTAAAGTAGAAAGAAGTCGAAGAAAAATAATCTAATTTTTTTATAAAAATATTAATATCTCATAACTCAATGGTCCAAATTGGATAAATTTAGTACCATTGGATTCGTATCATTGAGAGAAATCTAATGGTATCAAAATTATTCAATTTGGATTACTAGATCAAAAAATATTAGCAAAAACTATTAGCTATATTTTTTTTTCTAATTCGGCTATCCTGCCCTTGTTTATTTGGGATCAAGTTATTCAAAATTACAAGTAATTTATCTCTAATTAAAGTAGATCCAACCAAACGAAGAACTTACCCACATGATTTTATACACCAGATGCGATCTGCCTCAGTAGCTCTTGGCCTCCCTTAGGGTCCTTAACTCACTAAGAACTTTTTTCCCATTGTTCATCAGCTGGCGGCTATCTGCTCATCAAGAAGCAAAATCAGAAAATAAAACAAACAAACTAAAAAAAAACACAGAGGTATAGGGAAATACGATAAAAAAATACAGAATATAAAAAAAAAAAGTGTAAAAGAATATCGAAAAAAACAAAAACAAAACAGAAATTTGCTAATTTTAATGCCATGGTTATCAGCCTATGGGTGGCTTTAAAAAATTACATACTGACTAGACAAATTAGTCTCTACTTCTATTTTTCTCTAAACTAGTATACAAAAGTAAAAACCTGATAGAAAAAACTTCATCGACCGGCTTAAGGTAGAGAGGTCAGAACAGAGTCTCAGAGCATCATTTGTACGGATATCCATTGCATTCGAGGCATATGTATATACATATTTGTTGTCACGAATCAAATAATATTCAAATATTATTAAAAATTTTAAAATTTTATCACTTTTTAAAAATCTTGATTTATGTAAAATTTTACTAAGCTAATCAATTTTATATATTAAGTAAAAAATGTTCTTCTAATCAAAATACCTTTAATTAATTAGAACTAAGTAAATACAAAGTATTGTTTGTCTGGAACTTATTTAAATATATTAGATTCTAAACTTTTTGTACTAAGCTAATTATTTTTGAGTCTCTAATTAAAGTTGTAGAGCTTATTGAGACGATTCTAAAATAGTTAAATCATCAAAATCAGCTTAGTAGATTGTGAGATATCTTCAAAAAATGATTTACTAACTATATAATAAAAAAATAAAGCCTTAAAAAAGGCCCTATTTTTAATGTAGCACCAAAAAAACTCATCTTTTTTGTAAATTAATAACATATAGAAGTGTAGAATAAGAAAATAAAGTTTGAAAAAATGACCTTATTTTTAATGTGGCACCAAAAAAATTCACCTTTTTTTCTAGATTAATGACATGTATGGTGTAGAATAAGCCTAAAATTTTTGTGTAACTCTAAATCATGTGAGTAGATAGACGGAAAATGCAAAGTTACTTTTTTGATATTTTAATATATTATGCATCAAAAAAGTAATTTTCGTATTATAATGCATAGAAATAAGAGTCTGTCACTTCATTTCAGACAATAAAAATAGCAATTATCATAATAAAATTTTGCATAAATAGTTATTAAATCTATAGTTTCAATTCAAATTAATTTAAAAAATTTTTTTTTTCACTTTGGTAAGATCGCACTAGTAATCATGTTTAATTAAGTTCAATCTTGTAGAAGATTATAAATATATCACTATTAACATTAAAGCTGAAATCCTGATATCCCACAGCTACTTTATAACTAACTACATAGTTATCTATATAATTACTAGAGCACCCATTGGCAACCTGCCACACTAGCAAGATAAAACCTATAAGGTAATACTCTAACTAGTAGGCTTGTCCAACCTACCGTCCTACAATAGGATACTATCAATCTGATAACATCTTCTTGTAGGAAAGTACTGTAAAAAGAAAAAAACTAATTTAAAAAAAACACAGAGATATAAAGGAATCTGATAAAAGATATAAACAAGAAATTAAAGAGGTAAAAAGAAAATGAGAAAAAGAAAAATATAGGCTCTTGCTCACATCAGACAATTACAATTATAAGCTTGTGTTGGGCTTTGTAAAAATTATATACTTTGGTTTAGGCCGCAGATAAATTAGTCTGAGTTTTTTTTCTTGCTATCTTAGAATATGAAGTTTAAATTTATTCTTTTCTTTGTATAAGAGTTATACTTCTGTATAATCTTTGCTTTATAAGAGAGTTAAATTAAATTTTAATAAAGACAGAAACATGGTCTTACCATTAATATTCAAAAAAAAAAATTACATACTACTATCTAAACTAGTCTCTACTCTAATTTAACTAATTTTGTATATTTAAGCAAAAATCTAAAGAAAAAAAAAGCTTATTGATATCAGCACTGTACTTTAGCACTATAAGCTCTCCAGCTTCTTTTGTTTAAACTCTTATAGAAGTATAAACAAAAGCATACTTCAGACATCATAGAGAAGTCAGAAATTTGTATAGTTGGTTTCGAAGCATTGTTTGTTCAGGTTGTCACTTCTGAGGTATATAATCTATATGTTTATATTCTATAAGTATCCATGTGTTTGTTGTGGCAGAAAAAAGTAAACAATGCTACCCGATTTGATAAGTAAACAATATGTCGATCTTTTGAAGAGGATAAGCTAAATTGCTCACTTTTTTACAAAATTTTCCTCAAAAAAAAAGTGGAGGGTTAATGAGAATATGTGAGATTCTTCTTATAAGTTTTATAGTTGTATAGTCCAGTTTCCAAGTATCTACTTGATATTCTTGCCCAGAGACTTTGCTCTACTTGCTTCTAAAATAAACCTTTTAGTTTGGATGTCAAATGTGTGAGAAAGTCTGTCAAGAAGAAAAAACTTGACCCAAGACACAAACCCACCTAATGTTCTTATATGCCTGCTTCTCAGTATTTCACGTATTGTAAACTTTGTCAACAACAAGTTTGCTTAGTACAAAATCAAGAATATTGCTATGTTCACTATGTCCGCTTTTCTATATTGCTGACTATAGTTCGGTAAATTGTTGTTGACCAAGTGATCATTAGAAAGAGTTGATTTATTGATTTTGAATTCAAATATTCAAATATTTGTCAAATCAAATCAAATACAGTATATTGTTAATTTAAATTTGATCAAATTAAATAAATCTATAATTTAAATCTGATTTGATTTAAATATTTGATTAAATCAAATCGAATCAAATTGAATTGCAAAACCTTACTCAGAGACAATACCAATATTTCTTTACTTTCTTATAAAGCAATACCACCATCCCTGCATCCAACTTGTAAAGTACTTGCTTAGAAGGATAATTAACAGATTATGCAAATTAGTTTTAATTTGAAATAATGTGGGGTACTTGCTTGAAAGGGTGATATAACACTACTAAAACTGAAATAGTAAAAAAAGCAGTAAATATGTAAAAAAGAGCTGTAGTAAAGAATTAGTCTTACCTGAATTAGAAGTACTATGAAATAACTAGCTAAAAAGATAATTTTATAGAAGCAGACTAGCTAATCTAATATATATAAAAACACCAAGTCAAAGCTCTAATCATATCTATATAGAAGTCTTTGATAAAAAAAGCCAAAATATACCAATAATAATATAATATTAACTAATAGATAAGAGTTCAAGTTAGAAGTCAAGATGAATTAGAGTTTTCCTTTTAGTAATATAATGCAAAGCCTATAATTAGAAGTAATATTATTCAAAAATCACCCTAAAATTCGATCACAACTCTCCTCGCTGATCCTCTGTATACAAAAATACAAAAATAAAACAACAACAAAAACGACAGAAACACACAAACGGCTATAGAAAACAGAACTTGCAGCTCTAAGAAAAAAGCAAGAAGACTAAAAATAATACTTAGTCTCTTAAGAGACTTGAGGAAAAAAAGCAGAAGCGGCAAAGATACAATAAAAAAACTAGAAAAATCATCGATAATTTTGCCCTTTGCAAATCGTTTGGGAATTGGCCTTGACCCTGTAATGCAGATCAGTTACTGTCACACAAGATACACAACACGTAATGAAGAATAAACAAAGAAAACACGTTAAGAA
>CAJVPZ010003353.1:0-11121 GCA_910592135.1 Racocetra fulgida | reverse complement strand
TGGGCGTTATTTTGAAATCATAATTTTATTTTTAGGGGGTCCGAATTTCGAAATAACGCTCACGGGCGTTATTCCGCTAAAATATGGTATGAGTCTTTTACACATACACAGATATACTGTAGCACCTCTCTATACTATACACTTCATAGTAGTATAGGTGCAAGAGGTGTTTCTTATTTGGTTAGACTAATTTTTTATCACAGATCCCTTTATGTTCGTCACTTTTCTCACCACTCCAGTTTTTGACAACAGTTGTGTTATACTCCTAAATCAAGATCCCAAGACTGCCTTAGAGTTGTTGGTGTTATCTTGCCACCTGCAGGATTTACTCATACAATCTTACTATCATCAAACCTTCTGTAATGCTGCTATCACACATAGTGTCCTTCTTCTCCATAATGGATCTTCTTCTGAAAATTCCTAAACCAAATTCATACTTCACTTAGACTTCTACAGACTTTTGCATTCTTAAATATTACTAAAAACTGCTTTCAGTAGGACTTGAACCAAAGACCTTGGCTGTGGAGGGTAGGCGCTTAGACGATTTTGACAGGATGTAGGATCGATTTTACTATCACGTGAGTTACATATGGTCATACTACATATAATCATACTACACAGAAATTTGCGCTCATTTTCTTTTGAACTGACATGCAGAAAAAATTGACACTTTGTAAGTATGTAGTACGCACACTTGTAAATACTTATAGTTTTTATTTATTTGTTGTACAAAAAAGTTTCCAAATTGTGCAATATCTGCACAATATATTTTAACTAAAAAGTAACAATAACTAATCGCAAGAGAGAAGTATAAAATTGCTGTTTTTAACATGACAAGCTACAATATGAAGTTTTAGCTATTCTATTTACATATGCTGATATAAAAAAAAAAACCAGATAAAAATTTTTAACAACACGGCACAAAAAATTTTAAAGATCGCTACGCTTTTTTTTGGGCTCAATTTTCTGTGAATTTTTGATAACAAGTAAGTTTAGCAATTTTATACACATATATAATTATTTTTAATATTGTAATGATAAAATATTTATGTGATTTTTATATTAAATGTTTAGTTGCATATAAACTAGGAAAATAATCTTGAAGGAATGCAAAAACTATTAACTAAAGATACGTTTTAATATTATAATCAGGCCTAATATGAATAACAACTGTATAGTATTATTAATTTAGGAATAAAGTCCAAGGTTTTGAATCATTCCAGGTTGTATGTTGCACTCTCTGATTTTTGGCTTTCTCTATATCTGAGATAATTGTAAAGGCACGATCTAAATTATTAATAATAGCTTCCACATGCTGCAAATTATTAGCAGCCAATTCCTCATTAATATGATCAACCAAACTTTGTAATTCTGCTACTTTAGATTTTACCCTTTGATGTTATTCGGTAAGATCTTCATGACATTCATTTATATCAGATTGATCAAAATCATTTAGCTCATGTGTTCTAAAAGTTTCTATACTTTTAGACATATTTTTTAATTTATTCCCATTCCAAATTAAAAAAAGATAGTCAGATTGCCATTTAAAATTTGAATATATTAATCTAATACCCTCAGATTGATTTACTTTTTCTGATGCTTTATAGATTAAATGCTTACATATAAGAAAGCAGTTATGAAAAAAAACTAGACAACTACAAATCCAATGATCCAAATCTATATAATATCGATCTTCAATATTATTAATTGATTTGGTAAGAAGGTTTTTCTATTCTTTTTTGAATTCTTCGAACCATGATGGTATTATTCCATCTAACTTTAATTGTTGAAATCGGTTAGCCTGATCAGGTACAACACATGTGCAGATGATCCATATTAGGTAGTCAAGTTGTGGCCGATTAAATTGATGAAGGTAACAATGCTTTAGAACCCGCCAGTGTGCCTCAATCATCATGTTTGTTTTGCCAAGTGGTATAGTTGTTTTGGTCGAACGTGCCCAGAGACACCACCTTGTAGGCTTATACCAAGAAGACCATAAATAAGCCCACAATATTACAAGATTATTGGCGATGCAAAATTCATATAATTCAGAAATTGCTTTGGTTCATATTTTAGCGGAAGACAAAAATTGACCATTGATGCTAACTGGAATCTTAAGATGCATATTGAAATGGTTTCTAACTATTTTAATAACAGTTTTACGAAGAGCAAGTGGGCAAACTATATAATATTCTTTATTTATATGCTACAGATCTGGTATAAATGAAGAATTTATAAAGTTAAATTCTTTTATAGCTTCCTCATAATTATAATTTAATCGTTCAATTTTTTTAGAACTTCGCAATTTTTTCTTAAGAGCTTTGTCAAGATGCTATTGACAAAGCTGTATATCACAGGTAGGCCATATATTTTTCGCTGCATTTATTTCAGCGAAATCTTTATCAGTATAAAAATAAACAGGATTTAAGCCATTATCACAGAGGGTACAAAAAAAATCCTGTAAGTGCTTCTGTTCTTAATTCTTTTTGATTTTCACTTATTGAAGCTTTAGTAGTATCTAGTATTAAATAGGCTAACAGAAAACCTGAATCTCAACATTACCAACGAGTCTATAAAGTTCAAATCGCCCTTTAGAAGTCTTATAGGTAGCATCATAGTAGACTTCTGTATAGTATAATTGGTTAAACAATTTTGTTATAAAACCAATAGCTGTCACCCTGTCTGTTTCAAGTTGATAGTATAAGATACAATTATTATCTTGTTGCCAATTGAAATATATTCGTGCTGAAATAATATAATTTTCATTTGATCTATAGAATTGTTGAGTATAAAACGACCACCAGTAATAGATTTGCTTGGATGTAATATTAGATAAGTTAAAAGTTTTACGAAGATATTTCCATAATTCCACAGGATTCAAATGTAAATTTCTACTAATTTCTTGTTTTATTTCATTAGAAGTTTCAATATCAGTAGGTTTTTTTATGAAGAGATTTATGATTTAAAACTACTCTAACTTCTTTTGCGGGAATATCAACTTTAATTAATATTTTACCATCACAATTATAACGAACAATTCTTTCACGACTGGAATCTTTGTATTCACGCATAAGCTTATAACTTGGGAACATGCACAATAAGCATTTCTAACACCATGGTAATGAGAAGAAAGGTTTGGCGCTATTGTAGCTCTATATTTACAAATACGCAATTAATTAATTATTATATAATTATATTACTGTTGATATATTTTATTACTTACGTCTAATTATAGCTATCTCCTTCCTCTATTTCATCTATTATTAATTTAGCCATAATTTTAATATCTGATTCAATATTATTAAGAATATCCTCATCAAGTTGAACACAAAAAGAAAGAGAAAGCTCGGCGTTATATTTCAAGTCATCAATTGCTTCGGTTATGTATTTGCTTATTTCTTGAAAAGAAATTAGCTCAATTGTTGGTTGTTTAATGTTAGTGTCATTAACTAATTCACTTTGTTTAGCAGGTTTGTTATTAGTTATTGAGATTCTATAGCAGTTACAAGTTTTGTAAGCTTGCCTTTGTATATGAATGCATCAGAGAAAAGAATGCCAGAACAAGTACTACAAATAGGCATTGCGATTAATAAATATTATAATCGGAAAGGTTTTGAACAAAAGAATTTATTTTGTTTAAGTCTTTGTATACTTAATAATTGGGCAAGTAATTGGAATAAAATTTTAATCAAGCTTTTTTGAAGAAAATACTAATGCCAAAAATCTCTCCTTAAATAACTAAATGCCACAGTGGCTGTTTCAATAAATATGTTTAGTAAGTCTCAGTTTATTTTATAATTTTAATTTTTTTTTTTGGTTGATTTGAATGTGAACTAATGCATATAAAATATGGATCATAATTTAATGAAACATAGCCAAAATTTGTATTAAACAAAATAATGATCTAACTATTTGATTATTGATTTGAACAAGGCCGAAGTACATATAAAACAAAAATAATAATTATTTATTCCCGTGGCTAAAGCTGGAAATGGCTGAAATCAGAAATTTTAAACATTTTAATATGAAAATTTCAAAAATTTTGGGTGTATGTTTTTAGTTATTTTTTTTTACAATTAGATTAGAATTTAGGGTTGGTTTGATAAAAAAAAAGTATAAGCGGAGTTAGTAGGATATATATTTTTAAATCGAGGTTTCTAATTTCTAGCTTTAGCCACAATATTTATTAAATTGAAATGTTCATAAAGCGGAATAATAGTTTACTTGTTAATTGGAATATGACAAAACAGCATTGAAGAGAAATCATCAGTGTAATTTTTGTTTCATATGCATTATGACTATTTATAATCTGAATCTCAGGAATTGACTTGGATTTGTTGTGCTGGCCTAAAAAATATTTTGGTTTATTTCGTATTTAACCAAGTTCTTGCATTTGCTTTGATTCGAAGACCACCAAAATTGTATTACTAATAACAATTTCACTAATAAGTGTATTCTATTTTTTACTTTATTCATATAACTTAATAAATATTTGCAACATTCTAATACTAATATATAGGGTTTTAGCCTACAAATGACACTTTATTACTCAAATAATTACAATTTTAATGTGCAATTTAGGTTTTAATCAATAATGTTTCTTAAAAAGTCAAAAATCGCATATACATATAATTGAACAATAAAATTGATAGACTTCATAATATGTAAGTTTTATATACCACTATATAATTTTTAAACATAAAATTATGCTATTGATTTTAAATTTTGTTGGAGTATATACAATGTAGATCAATAGTTCAGAAGTCATGTGATAGTAAAATCGATTCTACACCCTGGCATTGTTGTGCTTAGACTACTAAGCTATAGGGCCCTACCTTAATGTTTGCATTAATAAATTATAGATAATAGCATATATATACAGAAACTTTTTTTAGTAACAGACATGTAAGTATATTTACATTATTCAGCAAAAATTTTTGAATAACAGAAATTTAGTTCAACTGGGCAAATGAATGTGCCACTTCGCGCATATATCAGCCAATCATTTGCCTGGTCGAGCCAGATTTCTGTTATTCAAAAATTTGCCAAATAATGGTGTTATCTGACAATTTTTATTATTATTGTGAAAGGTTAAATCATGGCTCATAATAGAATTTCTATTTTTGAAAGGTTGGATACATAGTAAAGTTAACCAATTGTATACTGAAGTAGCTTAGATCGAATCTAGCCAAAGATAATAAGTGCAAGAAAATCACCAAGTCACAAAGTCATGAAAGTCGCAGAAGTCTAACTAGTTTGACTTATCGAACTTCATGAACTTAGCAAACTTATCTAACTAAGTGAACTTAGTGAATTTAGTAGATTTAGTGAATAAGTTTACTTGTAAATAATAGTAATGTAAAATCTATAAAAAAGATGACTTTGAATTATAATAAAGAATAACTCAGGAAGTTCAATAACTTGGTGAAGTTCAAAGTTTTAAGTTAAAGAAATCAGAGTATTTGACTTATGATTCACCCTGATAAATAAAATCTGCAAAAATGATTAGAAGTGACCAAATCTGTAATTCTGTATAAAAAGATTCATGACGTAATCAAGAGCTTTAATCTGACACTATTACTAAGAACCTAATTAACTCTGGTTACTTGAACTAAGTCTTTTTATGCCTTGATTATTGCTTTACCAATATTAGGGCTTGGTATATTAGTTGTAGTGTTTGGTTAGAGTATTTTAGTTAGTTTTAGTGTTTATTGTAGTATATATTGATATCATCCAGAATTCAAAAAAATATTTCTCCTTTTACATTATGCAAACTCTTATGATTATAGATTTTTTTCTTCTAGTTTTTTCTGTATGTTATTATGTAAGCACAACAATCCTGAATTACGACTCAGTTAGCTAATTACAACTTAGAAATCATAATCAAAATTGCATAATACATTGATATTGGTCATGCAACAATTAATATCATGAAATTTGTTTTGTCAGATCAAATAATTGGTTGACAAGTGTCATGTAGCAGCACATTTCAGCCAACTATTTGCTTTGACAAAACAAATTTCATGATATTAATCATTGTATGACCAATATCTTATAAATTATGATTGGTAGGGAGTCATTAGCTGAGTTTTAATTCAAATAAACATGAATATTTCATAGCACATGAAAAAATAACAGACAGAAATAAATTTATAATTATAAGAGTTTGTCAGATAATTACACTTATATTGCACATTTGTTATCTGTATATTTACTTATACAGTATGATTATGCTTCATATTTTTATTTGCAAATTTGCAAAGTGTGAAATTATATAACCGATTTCTTTTGGTGATTGATATTCATATAACTGAAGATCATTGCAATTTATTTTTATCAGTGCATTAAATTTATTATTAAAAAAGAATTTTACTAAATATAACCAGTGGTTAGCCAATAAATTTGCAGAATCAAGTGTATTGTGCAAATCAATTTGTATAACAAAAATTAAGATTTTTTTTAAAAAAAATGCCAATGCTAAAGCGGTGCAAGTTTTGAAAAATAATTTAATTTAACTTTTATTTAATGTCAGAATGATGAAGTCGGATGATGCTGAAATTTGGAGGTCTCAATTTGAAAATATAAATCCAACCAAAACCCACCTATGCTCTTTTATTATTAATAAATCTAACCTAAATCCTAAATTCTTCATTAAAAAACAGCTGACAAAAAGGCCCAAAAAAATTTTTAAAAATCGTATGCACATAAAATTCGATTCCGACATTAAATATTAGGGTTATGGTTAGGGCTATTTTGAGGTTACATTTAAGAGGCGTTATAGGTAAAATTACCTCCCCAACATTTTTTATTAATTCTCCAAAGTAGGTTTAGACTATAGTTCTTTGTGTTCTCGTTTTTCTCTTTTTTTCACTTGTTTTGTTTCGTCGGGCTGCAACCAAATTTTCGCAATTTGATTGGTCGATCATCAAAAACTCACTCCGCTTTAGCCATTGGATAAAGAAGTCTTGAAGATAATTATGGGGAACGTTAAAGCTATGTGCGTTAGAATTACTTTTTTTATGCATTTAAGATTACGTTTTTGATGCTGTAATAGTTAATTGTTTATGTAAATATCAAGAAGATAATTCATGCAGCATGTTCGCTAAAGCAGGGTAATTAAATAAGTTACTTTTTTGATGCAGTTAGGGTAGATGTTTTATATAACACAATTATGCAGTATATAGATCCTTATATTGAATTTATCCCGCTTTAGCGGGCCCCCCAAGTTGTTGAGAAGCATCGTTTATATTTTCCTACTAATGTAATTATTTGATAACGTTATGAGGATTAATAATAAACTTGGATTATTCATGCCATTTAAAGGTAGGGTGAAATAATCTACATTTCAATAGTGATCACGTTACTAAAATTTTTTACAATAACATTTAATTAAAATCAGGTGATGATCATATGTTATTTATGTTGTGTAACTTAGACAAATTTCAATTAAGTTAGGAAGAATTAACGATATATGTAAGTATATTTTTTTTGAATATAACAAAGGTTCAAATTCTATTATTATAATTAGATGAGTCTAATGTATATATTGTAAAAATTTTACAAAAAAAAATTAGATTTTTAAAAACTTTTATATGTAACATATGTTCAATTTTTGGGTAAAATTTTTTTAGTCAATATCCTTATATAGAAAATAATCTACATTCACTTTACCTTTAAGCTTTCTTAACTAGATTTTTAATTTTTAAAAAATATAATTACAATAGAGGTAATATAAATATAGTTAATATATGAAAATTATTACAAATCACTACTGATGATCATCACTGGTGATTTACAATATATAATTAGATATAATGTGTAAACTTTTTAAACAAAAGTTTATTTGTTTTGATATTAGAGTAAGAGTAATGGTTTGATAATAACGTTAAACAAAATTTATAGTAAAATTTTGCAAGGAATTTTTTTTGTTAGAGCCTGAAAAATAGTTTTATATACAAAATTTTAAGATATGATTGATTTTTTAAAAAATTTTTTGTTTTTATTACATGAAACTAATCTGCATATTACATTGGATCTTGCAAATTGATTGGCTAATTATACACTGGTGATGATTACCAGTAGTGATAAATAGCAAACTTCTTAATATATTATTAATATATATATATATGTATATATATATTTTTTTTAAATTTTATAACTAGTCTCTTTAGGATTAAGGTTTTTATTTAAGTTTATAGGTAG
Organism: Racocetra fulgida; assembly: GCA_910592135.1. Lineage (NCBI taxonomy): Eukaryota > Fungi > Glomeromycota > Glomeromycetes > Diversisporales > Gigasporaceae > Racocetra > Racocetra fulgida. The sequence goes on along the minus strand of CAJVPZ010003353.1, from coordinate 2,919 downwards.
GGGGCTTGCTTATGAAATCTTGTACATTTATATAGATGCAACTCAGCTTGTTCACCAGTACCTCCCTGCTACAATTATTCATCATAAGAAGTCCAAAATGCTTTCTCTATATCCTTAGGACATATTTATTCTCAAAGCATCATTAGCTAAAGCTTTTCTTATCTACAATCTAGCTAATCTAGACTTCAGTAACTTATGCCAAGTTTGAAGACAAGTACTTGTGAGCTAAATCTACTACTATTATCTACTTCTGCCCTTACAGAGTTCATTCAGACCCAGCATATACTTTACAGATTATCACTGGTACCTAAGTTCCATCAGTAATCTAAACTCCTAATCCAGATAGCTCAGAGAAGCTGTGATCTGCCCTGGTCTCCATGGTTAGGTTCTTTTCCTCTAGTTACTTATCTAACAGCCTGGTTAGTATAGTGTCTTGCCAAATTCTAGTTCTTGTCCAGATCACTAAAATCGGTGTTCGGATCCCTTAGATAGCTTTTTATATAGTACTGTCAAAAATTTGTACTACCTCTCTACTCGGGACTTGCCAAGCAGGCTTCTGTATACCCTAATACCTGGATTTATACAGGTTTCACTCAGGTTCATGTAACTCATGCATCACACTACAGTTTCACAGCTTCTCAATAACACCTGATACAACCAAGTTTACAGATCTGACGATCTATTAGATTACACACAGTTTGCTATAACACATTCTGTAAAATTTAAATTTTATTGCTAGTGGGATTCAAACTCTTGCCCTGCCGCTTGGGAATATGACAACTTGACTATTTCACTAAGTTATTACACTCTAATATATTATTAATATATAATAATATAATTAAAAATCTTTAAATTTGTTTTTTTTTGGTATCAAGGTGAGGCCTTGCTTATATCTTTATTAATAATTTTGAAATAGCAACAATGTAGATAACTACAACAATGTAGAGATTTATAGAGCTGCTACTATTTGTATTAGTATGAATAAAAATAAAATTATATGCAAGAATAAAAGCTCAGACAGAGAAAAATTTATCTGCAACTTAAACCTCTAGAGTGGTCAAAGCCTTATCTAAGTTATTATAGTTAAGATATAATTTAAGGAAAAACTATATTCGGTCTAATGTATAGATTAAGTATTAATTTTCTTTTTGGCCTGGCCAACTAGTAGACAGACTCATATTTTTAAATTTTTTTTTTTAAGATTAAGGTGAAGTTTTGCTCATATCTTTATTAATAGTTTTATAAGCACCAAAAATATAGTAATAACTTACTAAATAATTACTACAATTTGTATTAATACAAATAAAAATAAAATTAAATTACAGAATAAAAGTTTAGACTACTTTATCTGTGACCTAAACCTATTAGAGTGGCCAAAGACTCACCTAGATTAAAATAGATAATATAGAGTTTAAAGATATACTGTAGTGTGTTTGGGTCAAAATCCTAACAAATGAAATTCTGACAGATCATAATCCTGACAAAAAAATCCTGATAGCAAAAATTCCAACATCTTGATAATTAAAAATTTTGATAAAAAAAATATTATAAACCATAGCTAACCAAGCCTAATGCTTATCTAAATGACCTAACTCTAAAGTTAATTAAATTATAAGAGTCCACTTCACTTTAAACATATTCTATATTTGGAATTTCTATTCAATTATCAAGATTTTTAATTGTTGGGATTTTTGACTATCAGAATTTTTTTATCATGATTATGACCTGTTGGAATTGTGCTTGTCAGAATTTTAACTGGCACCTACTGTAGTTTAGCTAATGATTAGACCATATATAGTATTTTTTCCTTATTTGATCAATCAGTAAATAGATGTTAGGGTGAGTATGTAGTTGATCAGGTTCCTTGCATAAGCAATAATAAGTGTATATTAGATAGGTACGTTTGGCAGTAGTTGGTAGTTGAACTGAATTTTAAGTATAGTTAAGTTAATTTTTGTTGTTTTTTCTAATTAGAGAAGTTTGAATAATATGGTTTCCATATTTGTTCATATAATTGTTCATTAATTCTAAGTAGTATATTGATAGCAGTTTAGGATGCAATCTTGTAGAGAATATTAAAATCTTGAATAGTATTAGTTAGAAATAATAAAATTAAATCCTTTAGTGTAAGTTCAATATAGTGTGAGCTTGGTTGAGTAGCTAATTGATTGAAAGCTTTATGATTGCGTATCTTATAAATAAGTTTATCTATTTGATTATTAGGAAGATCTAATTCAGCAAATTTGAGATATTTAGTTGTGACTGTAGTAATAATTTGATTAAATAGTCCAGAATTATTACAGCTAAGCCAATAAGTTGATGAATCTAGAGTATTACAGTAAAAGCAATTAGGATTGTCAAAATAAGAAGACCACATTGCTAGTATTTGAGCTTTGCATATTGTTTTGATTAAATATAATATAGGGTGTTCAATAAAGAATTGATTTTTATTCTATTGTAGAATTTAGTATGGATTGTATATATTTGTATAATTAAAGTATAACTGTGTTTTGAGTATGTGTTGTTTAGAGTAGGGTATTTGTTTATATGTTTTTTTCATGCAATGCGCAAATAAATATGCATGTATAACCAAATATACAATTATAATTGGTTAATTTTGTAGATCATTAAATTTTAATTAGTTTATTTTATGTCATGCACAAACAAATAATAAACAAATACCCTACCCTTTAGCAAAAGAGTCTGCTAAATTATTAAAGGTATTGTCTGAATAAGCAAAAACTTTATAGTATATACCAATAATAGTTTTGTTTATTGTATATTTTTATAGGGCGATACTATTTGTACCTCCCATTTTTGCTATTCATACCCCCTACCCATGTAAAAAAAAATTTTTAGCCAATTTTCATATGATGTAATTAATACAGTTAGACATATTACCAAAAATGGGGTCCACTA
>CAJVPZ010003352.1:0-11124 GCA_910592135.1 Racocetra fulgida | reverse complement strand
AGTATCCAATTTTCGGCATAGTATGAAATTTGACTCAATAGTTTTTAAACCATTTCTTTTGTTGTAAGAATATTGTAGGCTTCAATAAGATCAAGCACCTACACATAAATCTATAGATTTATCAGTTTATCAGTTTCAAATATAATTATATTCTTTTCAAAGTTCATTGTATAACGTAGCATTTAGTGTTCCGATCTGGTCGACCTGAATGACTCGATGTTGGAATGCTATAATATATTTTATTGCCCAAAGCATAGCGAGGACCCATATTTCTAAGCAAACTTGATGCACCATGATGATCTGCAGTCAGTGTAACAATACTCAATAGAAAAGTTATTTATGTTATACATATACATATATTTCGCTTCAGACTTATATAAGATTCTGATTTTCTAGTTATATAGGTAGTGATCAATATAATAAATATATCACAATCAGGTTAGTTTTAGGATATTCAGGTCTAACCATTTGGTGCATTAGTCGCATTCGATATTTATAAATTCTATATAAATATTTTCAAAATTTTCTGATCCTAGGGTAGCTTTCTCTTCAGTATATATATTAGCGTTAAGGATAGGAATTATAGCTGATCAGTATGGTATAGTTCTTAATTTCAACCTGTATTATACTGATCCGGTCACTTGTACTATACTGATCTTCTGTAATCCTCTTTCTCTTCATTTACCATGTATTCAAACAAATTAGCAAAAGTATATACTACATTATTTTAATGCTAGCAAAGCCTTGAAATATTTCAGACCTTACTCAAATTTTGGTTTTAATATTGCACATAATTCACATCCATTCATTTCTATTTAGAATATTACGAAATAGTATTATTTTTTCTCAATGCTGGTCAAATTTTAAACACTCTAAAATTTTTAAAAATATTCAAAACCTTACTAATTGTTTTAAGTTACCCATCACTACTTAAAGAATCTTCTATAGGTAATGCATATTTCATGTGCAAGATGTGTAGGTTATATATAACATATGTAGTAATTAATTCAAATTTTATTTAATTACATGATTTCATCATACATATACTACAAGTTTAATTAATTGGCAAAATAAATGAACTTCGAAATAGATTATATAAGATAATTAATAATTGGATAATATTTTTTATAAATATTAAAAAATTTGTCACTATACTTGGATCCTTAATAAATTCTAGTCATCATACTAATTCTTGGTTTAAACACAATTATATTGCACAGCTACATATCTATTTTTACTTTTGACTATATAAAATGCTTTTAATTTGGTAAAATGATAGATCATCTTTCATACTCTATATCATTATTAAATTTTTAGCATATAAAACTTTTTTATCAGATATTCAGATTGAGTATCAATAAAAATTTTAAATAAAAATTATTAAAAATATATTTTTTTAAAAAAAAATTAAAATCTGTTGCTGGGTCACTAAAGGTTTATTGATAATGTGAAACCTGATAATATAAGCTAGTGCTCCTAGGTCTGGTTCGGGTCCGGTCCGGGTTCGGTCAGGGATCGAACCAGACTCAAACTCTAAATTTTACTAGCTTCGAACTTCGGACCAAACCCAAACTCAATTATGAGTCCGGTCAGGTCCGAAGTTTGTCTGATGTTTTTTTGTGGCTTAGCTCATCATATGCGCAGATTTCTATTTAGTTAAGTTTGAACCCAGTATAAAATTTATGCACCGGGTCATCCCATTTTACTTATTTGCGTGGGTAATAAGTTATATATTACTTTTTCTATTAGGCCGCTTGAAGTTGATTCTTCGGTTAACGTCAACTTTTGAGCTCGGACGGGGGGTATAACAAATTAAACAAATTAAACAAAAAATTAAACAGGCCAATCACAAGACGATTACTGGATGAGATATGATTGGATAACAATATTACAATGTTGTGATTGGCTTGTTCGTTTTTTGGGGGATGGCCAGGAGGAGGGGGGGTTACGTTAACCGAAGAATCAACTTCAAATGGCCTTAATATAACAATGAAAGATCAGAACAAAAATACTTCGAAAAATGTCATATATAGAGATTGGGATCACGGATGTAAGATTTGTGACGAATGCAATCATATATTGTAAGATGCAAAAAAAGTAGCGGATAGGATATATAAACGATGTGAATGTGATAATTTTTTAAGGAAAGAAACGATAAGTGAAAGCTTCACTATTTCACAATAGTTTTAAGTTCCTGACTCATCTATTATATCCTTGCATGCGGAATTTTTATTCGAATTTGTTGATTGTTATCCAGACAAAAAATCAAAAACTAATTATTCCTGAAGAGGTGTGACTTTGATGTCACTGAGTAGATCTTCGTGTAACGTAAACAAATGCTGCCCTAACGTAAACAAAAAACTGTAAATAACACAAAATTTTACAGCTATGTACTTCTAAGTACAAATGCGTAGCATGAAATTTTACGTATAGCAAAGCTGTTTTATATTAAAATAACAAACAGGGGTATTATTATCGAAATTGTGTTTTATTTCGAATGTAGATAATTTTCTTGACATAAGGAAAATCATCATGATGCCATGACCTGTTTGTATAAACTATAAAAGGGTGAATGTACGACTATTTATTGCTAAATAAATTTTTTCGCTTTCTGCGCAAGTTGTACAACTTTTATTGCACAAAAAAAATAAGAAACTATGTCTGATCATACCTCTCTTCCACCAGTCGAAGAAGTTAGTGAATGGAGCCCAGATAAAGTTATTGCTTTTCTGAAGTTTTATAATGAAGAAAAAAAATTATTTCTCAGAGATGGAGACATTAAAATAATTGAAGATAACTGGGTCCGCGGTTCAGCATTCCTTAGATTGAATGTGGATAAGCTCACGAGCTATGGTTTAAAAGGAGGGCCGGCTGAAACCATTGCTGAACTTATTGAGAAAATTAAGGGCGAAGACCAGGGCAAGTAGTACAACGACTGCATTTGAATATTCCAAACCTATACTGCTTTCTCCGCAATAATTTCAATAATTTCATTTATTAGCTTGTGTCTCGCTAATACCAGTACTTAAGAAAAAAAGAAAGGCAGAAAAGAACGTAAGATTATACAGAGTTGGATTTGCTTTGTACCATGCTTATTCTTACTAATTTTTTGCTTAATCAGTTGTGATTACTAAGCTGATGAAAAGAAAGTGGATGGTAAATAGTGCCATTACTCGAGAAGAGCATTCTATCATCTATTTCATAGATCCGACAGAGCAGAATGCTCCACTTCTTGAATCAATACATCGAGGTGAATTTATAGCATTATATGGATCACGAGCCTCTGGGAAGACTACACGAGTGCTCCAACTTCAGGACCAGTTAAATAGCAAGACTTTGTTTGCATCTAGTAAGCTAGCTTTCGCTTAATAGTCGTTTACTAAATTAACAGAGAATGTAATCAAACTTCGACCTTCACTTTCTGTTGTGTTATCATTTCCCTTGTATAGTGCAACTTTTGAACATGTCAGCATGAATAATGTAGACCTTTTCTGGCAAACACTCGGCATGACACTTCAACATAACGCACCCGAACTTTTTGGTCCTCTAAAAAGCCTACAAATCAAATCCGCAAATGATTTTCTTAACACTTTTCATAGAACTCAATGGAAGTCTTTAGATACTGTCATCCTGTTTGATGAGTTTGATATGTTGTATAATGCAACGGAAGACGTTCTTGCCTCGTGTCTGATGACTCTTCGTGGCATCAAAGCTAATAAACAAGACTATGCCATACACTCTATCATTGCCATTGGACCCTTCAGCATCATGCATTTAAATTCGAATAATATGACCACTTCACCATTCAACGTTAATGAATCATTCCAGAACCCGAACTTTACTTTGGAGCAAGTACAGTTTATATACAAAGAATTTGCGAATGAATATGAGTTGACAATTGACCAGGAAGTTATCGAAGACATATACTTACAAACAAACGGGTATATAACTAGATGAAAATTAATCCTCACTAAGAGTATTAAAATTTTCTATTTTTTTTTAATAGACATGCTGCTCTTGTCTGCCTTTGTGGACGTGCGATACATAGAAAACTACTACCAGAAAAAGGTTTACACTTGAGCTACGACTCATGGCAACGTTTTGCCACCTTCTTACTAGAAAATATGATTTTAGAATACCCAACGTTTATGAGAATGAAAGATGTCCTTTTGAATGAGAATTCTGTGGATGCTATGAAACTATTCCGATCCGATTTTCTGGCGAATTTTGACTCTGTACTTGTCACTGAAAACAAAAGAAACCTAGCTTGGTTTCTCACAGCAGCAGGAGTCCTTGTCCCTGGGGATAATGATGGAACATTTAAAATTTCTTCACCTTTAGTGCGCTGAATGGTTCTTCAGCAAGTAATTCCTCATGTATTTCTGACTTCACCTAAAGTAGATGTCCCATACCATCCTTCGACAGGTACCTTAGACATCTTTGAGGTCTTAAAACAAGTTATACGTGTATTTGATCGCGAAACAATAAAATCCTGTAACTCTTTTAAGTTAGCGCGTGTACTTGTTAGCAATTCGTATGATCGAAAAGTTCCTAGGGAATCGGTGTATGATGCAGAACTTTACCGAATCATGTCAAATTGGCTTGGTAGATTTACAATAACGGGACAATGGCATCTAAAATATCGTGCTAGTGAGCATATAAGTAATAAGTATGTCGACATAGTTATATCACAACCTGATCATCCAACAATTGCTCTTGAACTTTTAGCTACAGCAACAAAAAAAGAGCTTAAGGAACACTATGAACGGGCACTCCTATGTGACAAGAAACTACCTGCAGATGAAACATGGATTGTTCATTTCACCTGTTGTGAAGACGCCATTTCAGAGCCATATTGGCCAACCGAATCTCAATTGCAAAAGGGTCTTCAAGTCATATATTTTTGGCATGACCTTGACTTTACAAAAATTAGTGTAATTGCATGTTGGTTGGATACAAATAATAATACGAGGCATGTTACTGACGTCAAGAATTGGTGAATATTTCTTTTATTGCTTGTTTAATATTTCCATGTTTTTAACGGCCTTTACTCGATTGCAGGTTTCGCAAAAGTTAGAATTATAGATGCAGACTTATTTACGTCATTAGTTACGGCCAATTGCGTTTTATTTCCCATATAGGACATAACTAGATGATGTCATAAGTCTGCATCTATAGTTAGAATATAACAATTAGGATTAGAATATGTCAAATTTATTAGAGTTGTTAATAAAAGAGTATATGCGGATGTTTATTGAGACCCAAATCTCAGCATCAGTCGCGACAATTATTATTAAGTTTATAATGAAAATTGAATTATTTTTATAAGGCTTTGTTATTTATACTCACATTGTCACTATTTATACCCTCTTCGTATAAAGCATTATATTTGATTAACATTATTGTTTATAATATCGAATTTGAAATTCGGAGATTAACGTGTCCCAGATTATAAAAGATAGAGGTATGAATAATAATTACCGTTTATTTTTCATTTTTATTTTTTATTATTCATCGTTTACTTTATTCTTTATTTTTTATTTTTTAAAAATAGATTTTTCTACATGAAACTTAAAATCATATAATCTGAAATTTTATGGATTGCAATTTGGCCTCGGTTTTATAACATTCACCTTGATCATAACGCTACTATTTGATTGACGACAAAGTTTTATTCGACCAACAGTTTGACCAATCCTGAGTAAATATAAACATTATATTGCATTAAAAAAAATGATTTTTAGAGAAAAAAGGAAAACATAATTATAAAAAAATAAAGATAATTAATCATATAAACCATAACAGAACTAAAGGCTTATGAAGTAATTAAAAAATATAGATAAAAACGTATAAATAGCAGAATATAACTACAAAACGTTAAATATAAAAACATATATTATATTATAAAACATATTGTTGATAAAGTCAAATTTAAGCATAAAAAGAAAAAAAAAATCAGTATAAAATATTTATAAATTTATAATGCTTTTTAATCATAATTAATTCCAATTTTTTTTAAAATCATAATTAATTCTAATTTTTTTTTAATCATAATTAGTTCTAATGTTTATCAATCCATTTAGTTAGAACGTTTTCAAGTTCTTCAATTTTCAAAGGTTTTGCAAGATAATCATTTATTCCTGACTCGATACATTTATTTCGTATCTCTTCCAGTGGTAAAGCTGTTAAAACAATGATCGGCATATTTGAAATTGGTGGATTCATTGCCCTAATTGCTTGTGAGACTTCAAAGCCTGACAACATTGGCTAAGTAAAAATAATTAATGAATTGTAAATATTTCACCTTGATAGATATAAGCAAACGAATTTAGAAAAATAAACTTACTAAATTATATTCAATTAAAATTAATGAAATGTTATGAGACTTTATCTGATCCATATCTGAATAGAATGAACTTGTGGAGTATGTATCACTTAATAATTTAGATTTCGAATCAATCAATTTGACTGCATCTAGACCATTAGTTGCAGAAATTGCTGAATAACAAAGTTTTGAAACTTTTTGCAATGTGTTCTAAAAAATAAAAGAGGATTAGGAAATTAGTAAAGAATTAGTAAAGGATGTGAAACTATATTTTTAAATTTATAAATTACCTCTAAACTAATAGTAATAAAGAAATTTAATATATCAAAAAACATATTAAAAGATATGCTTTTTAACAAAAATAAAAGAAACGAGACAATACCACACATAGAATGCACTTGTTCATCTTAGAATCACATTCTATTATGCCTTTATATAAATCTTGATCTGCATATTCAGACTTACAAAACCTATAATCTGCTACTCTCTTCAGAATATTTTCATTAACCTGCAAATTCTTATTATTTTTATCAATAGTGGAATAGTTACCTTCCATACATCTAAATAGATTAATTAACTTTGTCCATGTAATTGGAGTGTGAAGAATAGTAGTAGGTCCCCCAACTTTTCCAATTAATTTCTCGGCTAATTCATTTTCTTCATTATTTAGAAATACTATAAAGATTATTACTAAACTTTTATTACTTATTTCTAATCTTCTTAATTCTAATGTTGATTTCATGACCTCTTCTTCATTATTTTCATAAAGTCCAATAAATACTATATCATAAGCGGATTGATTATTAAATTCTCTATAACTTTTTGCTGCGTTAATACCTTTATCAAAGGTATCAAACGCATCAACTTTTTCAATTACCTTGAGGTAATTCAACAATGAATTTCTTGCATCTTCAAGTTGATGAATTATTAACATTCATTTTTGTTTGATAAAATTAGGTAATATATAACTTATTTGATCAAAATGAAAAGTATTTGATAATGAAGGAGGTATTGATAATAATTCAACATTCCATGTAAACCAAAATTTGCTTCCTTTTCTTAATTGACCTTCTACTTGAATTTCTCCTCCATTAATTTCTACTAGATTTTACAAATTGAAAGACCAAGTCCTGTACCATCTTGTGCCTTTGTTATTGACATATCACCTTGTGAATAACTTTGCCATGCATGTTCTATATATCCTGGTTCCATGCTATTATTAATAAATAAATAGTTAGTTTATATACTTATTATATAGTATATATAATATTATATAATATTATATAATATAAAGATAAAATGTATCTAATATAGAGTATACAGAACTATAGAATTTATTATCTTACCCAATGCCAGTGTCAAATACTTCAATCAACAAATTTTCTTTTTTAGTAGTTTGACTATAAGTTGATTTATCTTTGTCTTCATCAATGACATCTTGTAATTGCACTGAAATTGTCACTACGACTTTACCCTCATCGGTAAATTTAATTCTAAGAAATTAAAAATAATTATTAACTCCAATTGAAAATAAGTAAATGTATATGTATATATGTGTAAAAGAAGATTAATAGTTACGAATTTGATAATAAATGGGACAAGACTTGTTTCAACCTATTTACAACAATAAAAGACGAAAGAAACAAAGTAAGCAATAAAAAAAAATATTTTTTATACATCTAGTATAAAAAAGTATATTAAATTTAATCACCTCTCAGGATCGCTCTTAACATATCTAGGCAACATATCTACCTCACAATTTACAATTAGTTCAATCTTTTTATCCCCAGCTTTTTTTCCAAATGACTCAATCGTACTCTCAAATAATTCTAATAAATCAAATGTTCTACTCATTAAAGTGACTTTTCGTGCTTCTAATCTTGCTGCATCCAGAATATCATTTACTATAGATAAAACTATATCAGAGGCTCGCGACATGATATTAATCATATCTCTTTGATCAGTAGTTAAAGCAGTACTCTCGAAGGAAGAAAGAATGCCTACTATTGCACCTAGTGGCGTTCGTAATTCTATTACATATAATAATAGAATAAGCATGAAATGAGAATGGAAGGAGAATTAAAATTTAATTAGCAAATATAAAAAAAAGATTTAAAGATTATGCGTGATACACAATGAGAATAATATACCATGAGAAGTATTAGCCAAGATTTGACTCTTTGCCTTATTTGCAACGTCAGCAGCTTTTATTTTAATTTCATTTTCAGCATTCTCCTCCAACATATGTGCATAAGTAATACCTAAACTTATTTGATTTGATATTTGTTGTAATAATTCTATTTCAGAATCAAGCCAATTAGAATTTGGTGGTCTATGGACTTTTATCCATCCCCAACAAATATTATTCAATCTTATTTCTACAGATAATACTGATACATTTTTACAAACATTATCACAATATACATTAAAAAAGATATCTATTCCTGAATTATTATCTAAAGATTTTTGTAAATTGGGTAATGTTTGTAAATTATCTTGAATGTCATCATCATTAAATCCAGTTGAAGGATTAGTCATCGGTGTTATATTGTTCTGATCTTCGTATAAAGCAACTATTTTATTATTTTTAAATTCAGATTGATTGTTTGTAACAATAAATATTCTTTCACTTGGTAATCTATTATGAATTTCTTTAACAATATTGAACAATGATTCATTCAGAGTTAATCCAGAAAGAATCTTGTTTGATATTGTAAGTAATAATTGCTTTGTTTCTTCTTGCTTAGCTTGTTGAGATGATATTTTACGACGAAGAATAGAAAGTCCAATATTAGCGCGAATACGAGTAATTAATTCTCGAGCTGAAAATGGTTTTATTAAATAGTCATCTGCTCCTTTATCTAGACCTAAAGAAATCAAAAACTGGTAAAGAAAATAGAATTAAATTAAAAAATAAATTTCAGAATTAAATTAAATTTACCTTCGACTTTAGAATCTTCTCCAGCTTTTGCGGATAACAGTATTATGGGAATCAATCGAGTTTTTATATTGGATCTTAAAAAATCTAATAACTCGTACCCATCCATATTTGGCATCATGATATCTAATAATAATAACGATAATACAATTCAATAATTATTATCGTTATGCATAGAATATATCAAATAGAAATTACTTGCCGCTAAGGATTAAGTCGGGTAGTTTTTTAAGTTTCTTTAAGACTCGTATAGCATCATGGCCGTCGCAAGCACGAAGTACGTCAAATTCTTTTAAAAGATCTGCCAGATAATCTCTGCCGATAATCGATAAATAAAATAATAAATATAATTTCGAATTTATTTATAAAAGTGATTAATTTTAATCGAATAAATATCTATATATATTACCGCATATCATTATTATCATCAACAAGTAAAACTCGATGTTTCTTCTCATTAACAGAATCATCTGTAGAGCTATGAGGCGTGACATCATCCTCTAAAATTTTACCAATATCCATATCCTGATCATCTATTGACAACTGATCTATCACTTCACGTGTATTATCTATTTTCCATTGCCAAATTAACTTACCATGTGATAAAATGAATCTCAGAAAGTTTCGTACCAGAAAGTTTCGTACATGATGGTACGAATAACAAAAATAGTAGTCTCCTTAAAAATCCTTAAATAATGTGCGTGCGTACGTACGTACATACCAGTCCCCTTAAATCATTGACATGCGCTCATTAATAATACACATCAATTTAGAAAAAACTTTATGCCGATTTTTAATATACAAACATTAATACTATTATATTCTGTATATCAAAAGATGTTTTCACAAATGTTGTACCGTTAATACGTATCAGAAACCAAGTATTTATGGAGTTCCTGAAGTGGGTACGTGCTTGAGGTTGCACTGATTAAAATTAAGCCCCTGAAGTTAAATCTAACATGCATCAATTAGTAATTTCAGGCAGGCACTACATCAGGTACGTACGGTGCAAAAAATCTAAAAACCTCAATCACTTTATATAGAACAAAAAACAACCAGCGCACTGGAGATAAGCTAAATTAAGTAACGGCTTATTTTAAGTTTCAGTCGTATGCATAAAACAGCTCCAATTAAGTGTAAATTATTCTTGCCGTATTATTCGATGCCAATCACTCTATTGAGATTGATAATTTAAGAATTTATTTTCAACGGATTTGCGGAATTGATTGATCATAAATTGTATCTTCAAAATTTTGTAGCAAACAAATATACAATTAAAATATAAAGATGATTTAAGGGGTAAATAGATACAAGAACACGTACGTACGTACGTAGTATAAATTTTTTATACTACGTACGTGTTATTATATCTACTTACCCCTTAAATCATCTTTATATGTTTGTATATTTGTTTGCTACAAAATTTGGGGTTCATTTTCGGATTACTTTGAAGATACAATTTATGATCAATCCAGGACCAATCCTGCAAATCCGCTGATATGGAGCTACTAGTTTATGCATCACCTTAATATGGAGATTGAGATTTTTAATTTCCTGCGTACGTCCCTGAATTTGCAACTCTACCTTAAGACACGACATCTATCAAACATATATCATTGGTTCTAGGAAATTTTTAAAAGTTTCCGATGCATAAAATACGATAATTACTGTAACTTTCGATTTTTCACTTAACAACCATATACGTATTAGACTCATTGCATATTAAGCTTGTATTACGTTTATAATTAATTCATGATGTAATTGTACGTAGAAAGCTAGGATATAAGTACACTAGCCGTGCAGAAAACGAAGTGTCGGGTCATGTGATTTCCGGAGCTCCGAATGATCATCTTCCAATCAA
>CAJVPZ010003351.1:0-11125 GCA_910592135.1 Racocetra fulgida | reverse complement strand
TTTTTTCTTTTCTAATTCTTGACTTCTATTGTTCTCCCTGTTGCTGCCTCTTGTATGATATTTTCTTCATTTGTACTGGTGTTTATTACTAATTTAATTTGTCCACTCTATTCATCCAAGGTTTCTTTCTTCTTCTTTTTCCAGTCTTTAATATTATCTTGCCTGATATATAAACTCTACTATCTACTTTAGTATTTTTCTTCATAGATTTTTAAATTGTATATTGCTGAAATTTTCCTTTTCTATTAAGGTTGTTATCCAAATTCTTGGTCTTGATTCTTTGGTTAGTTTGTTTAAAGTTTCTTTTTCTATAAGGCTTTCAACATCTCTTCCTGTGTTTCTTTTCTTCAATATTTCTTCATTTTCTTTAGCTTCTTTATGTTTTTGTTTTGGTAGCTTTGCTTTCTGTTGAACTTGCATCTTCCTTATTTCTTTTCTAATTGTATTTTCCTTTTTTCTTTTGTGTTGTTTTATTTCTATTAATTCTACTGATTCTCTAAAACACTGTAATAATAGTTCTAAATTTATTTTGTTATGCTGCTTTGTCGACACTTTCTCTGTTTATCTAGTCTTTTCATCCATCCTGCTTCTATTCTAGCTTGTGCGTACTCAGCAGCCATTCTTTCTTTATTATATACAAACAGCCTTTCTCTTTCTGCTACACATAGGTTTCTTATAGTACTGGTTACTTTGTCTAATAAGATGTGTTCTGTTGGATCGATTTCTAACTGTATCACCTTTTGATATAATGTATCATTTTTTTTACTGAGTGCAAGTTCTGTATATTTAATTCTTTTTGCTTAATTCTATATATATTGCTGCTATTCGTTCTTTTGCTTGTTCTGCTGTTATAGGTTTAGTTCTAGCATTTTCTATTGTTTCTTGTTTCACATGACTGATTTGTTGTTTTGTTTGTATATCTCCTTTGTTTTCATCTGTCATATATTTTTTAGCATGTTTTCTTTGTTTATTCTTCATTATGTGTTGTGCATTTTGTATAACAGTAACTGATCTATATTATGGGATCAAAGCCAATTCTTCAAATGACTTGCAAAGGGCAAAATTATCAATGATTTTTCTAGTTTTTTACTATATCTTTGCCACTTCTGCTTTTTTTCCTCAAGTCTCTTAAGAGACTGAGTATTATTTTTAGTCTTCTTGCTTTTTCCTTAGAGTCGCAAGTCTTGTTTCCTATAGCCGTTTGTGTGTTTCTGTCATTTTTTGTTATTGTTTTGTTTTTGTATTTTTGTATATAAAGAATCAGCAGAGAGAGAGAATGGTGCCTTATATAATATAAATATAGTTTAAAAATCTTTAAATTTAGAATTATAATAAAATAAAATAAAATAAAATATAATATTACACAATTAACTATTCTTAACAACATTGTTCTAACTTCGAATAGGTGCTAGAAAACTATCTTTAAAAATAATCTCTAAAGGCTATACAAACTAATATTTTTAGTTTTTATATTCTGATTATATCAGAAGAGTAGAGATCTAAAATTTTTTATTTTTTTAATATAAGGTAGATATGTCTAATTTGGTACAGTGCCTAATTTGACATATGACAATATCTCAAAATTTATCAATCAGAATTGCATAATTTTGATACTATTTGATTTGTCTTATTAAACAAATCAAATGATATTAAAATTATATAATTTTGATTAATAGTTCTTAAGATATTTCATTTAACCAAAATAGCTAAAAATAAGTTATATAATTTGACACAAGTAAATATTTACAATAAATATCATATAATACATTAATTAGAATCATAAGATTTTAGTATTATTCGATTTGTTTTATTAAGATGAATCAAATAGTACCAAATTCTGATCAATATATTATATAATATTTATTGTAAACATTATATCTGTGTCAAATTAAGCACTATATTAAATTTTTTAGACAATCTTTAATAAGTAATATCTTATGATCTGGTAATTAGAATTAGATGATTTTGATATCATTTGATTCATTTTAATAAGACAAATCAAATAATATCAAAATTATTCAGTTTAAGTTAATATATTATATAATACTTAGCAAAAACATTATTTGTGTCAAATTAAATATATCTATCTTATAAACTAATTAAAACCTTTATACATATTATATGACAAAACGCAACTCTTTCTAATGATCATTTAGTTAACAAAAAACAAGAAACCAAACTACAGTCAGCGCTATAAAAGATGTTTAAGTAAATAATAAACTTGGTCCTACAGAAGTAGGTGTGTTGTTGACAAAGTACCTAGAATGTAAAACCGGGGAGCGGTCTACTTTAAACTGGTTTTGGTAGAGGTCAAGCTCTTCTTCTGGCAGACTCCTCTGCCTATTCGGCATCCAAACCAGAAGGATATTTTGGAAACACAGAATGTCTAGGATAACACTAGAAGTATTACAAGCTTAAAGTATATCTATATAATCATAAAACTTACAAGGAACAACCACAGAAAAGTTTCGTTGGCCCATCACTTTTTTCGAAGAAATTTTGTCAAAAAGTAGGCATTTTAGCTTACCCCTTCTAAAATATCAACACGTAATTTTCCAAAACAAGTTGGTATTGTTTACCTATCTAAAAATGGATAGGACTTTCATAATAAGATATTGAGCAGATGTCCGGATTAAGCAACCATGTACAGACTGTATGACAACACAAATGGTATACATGCCTCAACCAGAAAAACTGTTTGACAATACTTCGAGACTTTCATATTTTGGGCTACTCTGTTTTATTTAGCTGTCTTTTTTTTATATTTTTTTTTATTATATATATATTATTAGGATAAAGTTAGATACAGAGCTTCTTTATCTATTAATATGTAATTTTAAGGCCTGATATAGGTCTATAACTGTGATTTATCAGATTCTCTTTTCTTTTTCTTCCCTCTTTCATCTTTGTATTTGTTTTTTAGTTTTAGTTTTTATTTTTTTAGTATCTTTCCTTTAGTATTAGTGTTAGTGTTAGTAAAAATTTTTTTATCTTTTTACTTCTCTATGAGAAAATGTCATCAGATTGGCGATATCCTATTGTAGAGTGGTGGTCTGATAGTGTTCATCTGAAAGAGATAGTGTTTCTATTTTGAAACTTATTGCAATATATTCATAGGGATGTATCTGCTCAGTGTGGCTGATCGCTTGTAAGTGCTCTCGAAGTAACTGCAAGATGCCACTCCTAAATATTATGCTAAAGCCTTTTGTAATACCATACAATCGTAAAGTAATAAAAGAGACTAAAGACAAGATGGCCTAAGTGAAAAAAAAAATTTATAGTATATGATAAAACAAAGTTAAATAGTTGAGTTTTTGCAAAATAACAGTTTCAGTTTTTAATTATTTTTTGTATTGATATACAGTATTATAATATAATTACTATTCTAAATACTAATTAATGACATACTTTATAATGTGTAATTGAAAACATATATACTTAGCCCTATTAAATAATAATAAAACTTATTTTATCAGTATTTAAAATATATAATTTGGACTACAATTGATTTTACTTCAAAAAAAACCTATTTACATATAATCATTATATTTAATTTACTGGTATAATCACCTAAATCATCAATGAAACATTAATTAAAATCAGATTATTATTATTATTAAATAAATAAAGATACAATTAATAAATAGTATAAAGTATGGTGATAATACAAGTTACTCTCATTAATATCAATCTATTTGAATTAGTTTTAAATCATGTTGATAGTGATATTAATAAGAATTATATTAAAGTTGATATATATAAAGTAATTTTGATATATAAAATTTATAATAATTTTGTTTTGTAGCTTAGGTTAATATTAATGAGGTTGATATTAACGGGAGTAATCTATATATGTATTAGTAATATTGAGATGTTTTGCAGACTGATATGACTAATCAGCTCATCTATACTATAATGATCTTCTATGATTTTAAAATAGGAGTTTTATATATACTATTATATTAGATTCAACCAATTTTATTTTATAAAAAGTATGTTCTAATATTCCTCTGTTTTTTTTACATGTTTTTATATTTTGATTAAATATATATTGATCTTATTTTTAAATTAATATTAAATCAATTCAAATAAATATTATTATGTTCACTTTAAAATAAATTTAAATTTTGTTTTTAAAAAATTTAGATACAGGTAATGTAAAACAAAAAATTTACTTTATATACTTAAATTTATAGACCTATTAGCTTAACAGTTTTAAATATAATTATATTTATTTCAATGTTTATTGTATATTATTGTATTTGGTGTTCTAATTTGATCAACTTGAATGACTTGATACTGACTTGTTATTACTAAATAAGTGAAAAGTTTCTAAACAGAATCTTTTTAATATCTCTACTAACATAAATTTTTATAGTTATTTATTATTTAGTAAGACTTTTCTAAATACATTCTCCTAAATACACAGTCTCTCTAAATGTATAAATCTGTCTTGGCCCTAACTTATATTATACTTATAGATTTTATTTTTCTAAATGCAAGATTTTTATAGATCTAATCAATGTATTTGAGAGTGCTGACTATATTTATATAATTTTGGTATAAACTTTTAATAATATATTAACAATTAAAAAAGGTTACTGTTTAGTTACTTTTCACTTATCTAGTATATTTTATTATATAGATAGTAATCAATATAATGAATATATCCAATCAGATTAATTTTAGATTATTTAGAATAATAGTTGCATTTCAATATTTATGAATTTTATATAAATATATTTTAAAAATTTCTAATTCTAAAGTAGCTTTCTCTTTATTTGCTATATATTTTTTAAACAAATTAATATAAGCATATACTACATCATTTTAATGCTAACAAAACTTCAAAATATTTATAACTTTACTTGAATTTTGGTTATAATCTTATAGCTATTTATTTTATATTTTAGATATTTTAAAACAGCTTTATTTTTTTTAATGCTAATTAAAATTTAAAAACTATTTTATAGAAACTAGCTAAAAATTTTTAATGGAATTAAGATGATCTTAAAAATATTGATCTATAAATTTATACTTATAAAATTATTTTACTATAAAAAAAAAATATACAAATTTTATAATGATTTTAAACTTATTTTTTAATAATTTTATTATAATTTTATTTTTCACTAATTTTAAAAAGCAAGTAAAATAAAAATATTTACATTTTTCTAATATAATTTTATATGTTGAACAAGTTTACTTAGAGTATCAAAGTACTATATATTAGTAAAATATTGAGTAATTTAGTATTTTGTATAATTTTATTAGTAAAATTATGAAAAATACTAAATTATTCAAAATTTTACTAGTTAATAATTCTTTAATATCATAAATAAACTTATTTAGTATCTAAAATACATCATAATAATATATTTAATTTTATTATTCTTCATTTTTGAAGAGAAGATACTTAATTTTGGAAAATTTGATTAAAATTTTCAAAATTAAGCATCTTCTCTTAAAAATAAAGAAAGATAAAATTAAATATACCATCATAATATATTTTAGATGCTTAATAAGTTCACTTATCCCTTAAACTGTAAACTTTTTCAAATATATTTGCTTGAAAAATTATCATAAATATACTTATGATCTATATTTTTTAATTTTTAAAATATTTAAATAAAGGAGTTATATACATATATCTGGGGTACATATACTTGTGTTATGTGACCTATATTTATACAGTATCCAGAATTATACAGGTAAACTGTAATGTAACAAAGGTAATTACAGTATAATAGATGCAAATTATGCGATTTATATATAAATTTCGATTTAGGTAACTCATGTGATCTTTTAGATTCATTATCTGTATCAAATCACTTATCATTAATCACATAATACGAATGCCTTTTTTGCTCGATTATGCAAAGTATCAAGATGCATCTTATGCTTTCGTATAATCCTGAACATCCTAATACATATATAGCATAACGGATTCATCTTATTTTTTAAGTTTCTACTCATGTGATTATTTAACGATCAAAGACTAAAGTAGATATGTACATATATACGTATCTACATACATACTTATGTAATAAAAATAATTTACACATCACTGATTTTATATATGTTTGTATGTACTACTTTTGCACTACTTTTCATTAATTAATAGATCACATAAATAAAATCAGTTTTATGTATATGATTTGCCATTAGTGATATACTAATGTAAAAATAAATTCTAAAAGAGTACTATATTATCTAACTAGAAATGAACAGAGTTTCAATAACAAGAATGTTTAAACTATTTTGAATGCTAATAAATAATGAGTGCAACTTTATCTCTCGTTATATCTGCTCTAAAGCTAATATTAAATTAACTCACCCTTAAACTTAGATTAGTAATAACAATTATTTGACCTAATATGTTTAACCAAGTAATATATGTATTCTACAAAACTACTTATACAATAGCATTTGCTAGATACAATAATGCATATGTTCACTATATTAGAGAATCTAACTTTTTTAATATAGCTTTGCAAAGTATTTAAAAACTTAACAATGTAGCTATTTGTACCTTCCAATTGAACATACGATAACATATAGCAAAACAAGAAATAAATGAACTAAGTTGTATGCAATTAAACAAAAATTAATTGTGCTTAGATATATACAACCCATGTATTGCTTACAAATAGCACTAAAATTTAGTATTAGAATCTACAGACCCACCACCTAATCATGCAACTATTTTCAATATGAGTATAGAATGCCCTGTTGTTTATACCATGCTTTGCAACTGGCTCTGTTATATCTAGTATTCTGGTATTGCTGACATTGTGTTTGTTTTCTGGTCTTTTGTAACTCTGTATATCATTTAGTACCAGAAACATGCTTTTTCTCTAATTCATTAAACTCTTTAAACCACTTTTTTCTTGGAGCACCCTTTTTTGAATATACTGCCAGATTTTCAACTATGATAGAATTTTCTTTGTCACTAGAACTAGAACTTGTTTTATCTTCATATTCTTGTTGGCTTATATTTCTTTTATGAATCTCTTTTTCTTTGTTTTTTGGTATATATTTATTAATAAAATTATCCATGAAGTTCTCAAGTTCTTGTAATGCATGAGTACCAACATCTAATCTAATCTGAATAGCCTTTTTTAATAATCTATTAACTGTTGCATAGGCTTTATGATGATTAACTTTAATATGAATGTTGCTAAAAGAAATATTCAGTAGTCGAAATGACAAATAGAAAAAAGTTTGTTCAATACTAGTTGAAGTTTTTGTACTATCTAATCCAATGATAAAAGAGTTTTGTTATGTTTGTAATTCAAGTTCAATTTGTTTTTCATCGATATACCACCTCCTTAATACAAGCATAATATGGAATGTAGCAAAGTTGGACATAGTTATAACTTTAAAAAAGTGTCTACAAACTAAACCACACTGAATTAAGCTAAGACATGTATACAAATATGAATTGTCTTTAAACAATATAACATAATTTTTTGTATTACATCTATACTGGGTAACTTTCCAAACTTCACAGATTAAATCAACTTTTGTAGATAGTATTAACTCTTTAGCCAAAATAGCAGGCATGTCTATACAATCTTTGACAAAAGCATTAAAAACCTCATCTAAATCAGAATGTTCAGCTTGTTCAAATTGCAATCCCAATTCTTGAAAATTATCAATATGTCATGATGTATACCATATAGCTTGAGCGATTTCCTGCCACTATATAAATAAGGAAGCTGGTGTTAAATAAGTAGTAATCCATTTGTCAATATCGGGTGAAAATTCAAAACTAACATAAATAAGTATTGACCTCGTAACAGAATGAACACAATTTTTATATTGAACTAAAGTAGAGGCACGATTAATTTGTTCATCTATGTGTTTTTCAAGATTAATTAAAGACATGCTACTATTAACAAAGTTTTTAATAATAGCGTTTTGCCTCTTAACTCGCTGTGTTGACTGCATACCAGTAGTAAAAACTTTAGAAATATGACAAAGAGCCCATTATTTTTTTTATTAAAGAGAGCATGATTAAGATATAGTGCAGTGTTAGAAAATTTGGTTAAAAGGTTATTCCATAAAGAATCAAATTGTTGATATAAAAGTGAATTATACATCTGGTACCAGTTCTTAGAAAATTCATCATAATGTACGCCTAACTTTCCTTTTGAATTTCTTATTAAATTTTGCCTCACATGAAATATACAATGAATGTGATATGTATCAAGCAAAATGTTGGCAATTGCAGCATTAACAGCAAGATCATTGTCTGTTATTAATGTTAAAGGCACAACATTAGTATTTGTTATTAAAGCTTAAAAAACCCATTCATAGCTTTCAGTCGTTTCATCATTCATAAGGGCTTGCTCTATTAAACGAGACCTATTGTTATTGTCTACTATTAGAAAAAACCCTAATGCTATTTTAAACCGATTTGTTGAATAAGTGTTGTCATGTTGAACAACATCCCGGTATTGTATATATAAATCATATTGATTAGATGACATCCAGAATAATGAGGTAAGAGAATTATTAGCTAGATCAACTTTCCAATTTACAATCCATCTACTATCTTTGGCTTTACATTCTAAAAGGTTATTAAGTAAGGTAGCTGCCTCAAATTTAATATGATTTTGTCACTTAAAGATCTGGATAGCATTTAAAAGGTCTTGAGGCAAAAAGAAAACATCTGAATACTGCTTCACTAATATTTGATATTGTGTTCTTATATTGATATTTCCAGTTTCAGTCCAAAATTTGATATCTTTTAGCATGTCTTCAGAAAATGTCCAGTATTTCAAAGCAAACTTGTTAGTTTCATCCCTTATTTGGTAATCATTATGATTCAAACAAACAGAATTAATCCTCAACATGCCTGTTATCTTAGAACAACTAGCACGAACTTGCCAGTAACATCCAACATGTTTACTTCGAGTATGTCGTTGATTTTCAGCAATGCTGGTTTTGTTTGTACTATTATAACCCTGATGCTTACAAGCATATTGGCGGCTTCGACACATTCCATTACTATATTCTAATCCACATATAACACTTACAAAATTTTGTAATTTTGAGTAAAAAGATATGAAACGGTCAAGTTTATTCCAACTTGCAAATATTTGTCCAACCATTGGTTTATCTATTATATTAGCTGAATCCTTATCACTACTATATTATTGAAACCTAATTAGAACATATTTAAACCAACTTTAAACCAAAAGCAATTCAAAAAAGGCTTGACTTACTGTAATTCAATATGGTTGAATTCATCTCAACTAATTGTTTGCTCAACTGCTAGTTCATCTATTACGATAGCTAAATCCTTATTACTACTTTATTATTGAAATTTAATTAGAATATATTTGAAACAGCTTTGAATTAAAAGTAATTCAAAAAAATTTTGATTTACTATAATTCAATATAGTCGAGTTCATCTCAACTAACTGCTTGTCCAACTGCTGATTCATTCATTATATTAACCGAATCCTCATTACTATTATTGAAGTTTAATTAGAATATATTTAAAACAGCTTGAACCAAAGTAATTCAAAAAGACTTGACTTACAATAATTCAATAAGGTTAAGTTCATTCTAACTAAATGTTTGCCCAAATGCTGGTTCACTTATTATGTTATTCAAATCTTCATCACTATTATTTAAGTTTAATTCGAACATATTTGAAACAGTTTTGAACAAAAAAAAACAAATGACTTGACTTACTGTAATTCAATACTTAAAAACTGCTTTTCAGTAGGTTTAAAATTGTTTTTGCTTTTCATTTTTATAAATATAATTCTAATAAAATAATTTTTTAAACCAATTTTATATACCAAAAAGGCCGGACAGATAAACAGGTAGTTTGAGTTGTGATATAAAAATCAAAATTAAGACAAAGTGAAAAATACCCTAAAGAAAATGGTCAAAAATTTGGTTAAAACTATTCAGCAGAAACAATATAAATGCATAGTACAGAACAGGAAATATATGAGCGATTCAAAAAAACCCTATGATTTTTTACTGTAAAATATGTATCAAGTTAATTTGTGATGTAAAAATAGAAGTTACTTAAAACTAGAGGTTGGAACTGGTTTTAATAATTCGGGTTTATCACATGAATTTTGTGATATTTTAGAATTTAATCCAATTAAAATTTAATAAATTCTAAAATATCACAAAATTCACGTGATAAACCCGAATTATTAAAACCGGTTCCAACCTCTACTTAAAATCAAGACAAGTGAAAAATACCCTAAAGAAAATGATAATCAAAAAGTAGTTAAATACTATTTCGCGGAAATGATAAAAGTGCATAAAACAGAACGGAAAACACACGAGTAATTTAAAAAAAATAATTTTTTACAGTACAACTAGCTAGTATGTGTCAAGTTAATGAATAGTATGTTTTGCACTCAAGCGAAAAGACATTTGATAAAACATAATCAAACATATATTTATTAAATTTCCTGCATATATCAGAACAAACTCAACAAACAATATTGATATTACTATTTTTGTATATAATATCATAGTACATATGCAATTCAATAACTCTGATAGTCATCAAAATAATGGATACAAAAAATTTTAATATACCCTACGGGTATATCTATATTAACTTATATTATTATTAAAAATTTTTTTTAGCATATAAAAATTTTTACTAAGTATTTTGATTAAGTGTTAATAAAATTTTTAAATAAAAAATTTTTATTAAAAAAAAGATTAAATTTGTTACCAGATCATTAAAGATTAGTTGATGCTATAAAAATTAATAATATAAATTTGTATATCCTTATTAAAATTTTTTATATATAAATTTTTTATTGGATATTCAAATTGTAAAATGATAAAATTTATAAATAATTTTTTTCTTATTAAAAAATTTTTTTAAAAAAATTAAAATTCAGATTAGTGGATTATGAAAAGTTAATTAGTAATATAAAAATTAAAACTATAAGTTTATATTGCCTTAAGAGCAAAAATTTTTTTTATCTTCAAAAATTTATAAGATCTTAATAAATCTTGAAAAAGTTTTAATAATAAAACTTTTTAAACAAAAACTTTAAAGTTTTATTGCTCAAAAACTTATTAATAATTTTAAAAAATCATATAATACACTTTATCAACTACCATCTCA
>CAJVPZ010003350.1:0-11126 GCA_910592135.1 Racocetra fulgida | reverse complement strand
TAACAATCTACTATTAAGTGCGAGAGTCTTGACAAAAATGAAAACATAAAACTAAAACAAAATGCACTATAACTCGTACTAGAGGCTAAAAATTATATACAAGGAACACGTTGTATATCTCAAACCACTTTGCTTGACTTTTTCTAATTAAATCCAAATCTTCATTCAAAAGTATAAGGACTTTAAAAACTCCACATGACTTGTTATTATTTCATTTATTTCGTAACATATACTGATTTGTCATCATCTAGTTTTTTGATATAGAAGTGGTACACAATACCGATCTTTTGGAGGGATAAGCTGAATTCTCCACTTTTTGTCAAAAATTTTGAAGCCAAAAGACAGCAGGAAAATATCGAGTTTCTGCAAGTTTTCCAACCAAGGAGTGTTGTTCCAAGAGTTCTTTAAAGTCTTCCATCTTCAAACAAACTTTAGTTTTCTTTTCTACTTGCTGTTCCCAGAAACTCCTCTGGTTTGAATGCCAAACGCAAAGGGGATTCTACTCAAAAGTACAAAGAACAAGGCTTGACCTCTTTGCAAACCGTCCAAAATGCCCACTTCTTGGTGTATCATGTTTAAAGACTTTATTGACAACAGTTTGTATTAAGAAAACTTCAAGTTGTTGTCGACTTCTAGGCTTGAATCTTCAACTTGCTTTTGGTGTTAGATTGGTACAAGTAATCATTGGAAAGAGTTGAATTGAAAAATAGTATTTATTATTATATATTAGTTATTATATATTTAGATAGTATATTATAGTAATTGTATAGAAATATTCTAATTGGCTATTAGAAGTGTGACACAGTCACATAACCTCATATGACCTCAGGTGATATAAGGTTATACAAAAGAATACTTTAGGTTATACAAAGGTAATACACAAGAAAGTAACACAAGTTCACCTTCTTCTACCACACAAACACCTTCTTCCCTTATATGAATACCTTCTTCTTCCGCACAAACATCTAATTCCCCTACACAAGTCCTAAATGTTTTAAACACAAAATACTGTACAGCAAAGTCCTTTAATTCTCCCACACAAAGTGTAAATAAATATAAATATAATGAGTAATATTTATATTTCTTCTACTTCACCCAGTACAATCACCTTCTTCACCCAACACGATCCTCTACTTCCTTTATACAAGTTTATCTTCTTTATTTGCCAAGTATTACTCATATACTGTGCATTGTATATCCTCCTTGTAAGTAAAAAGATATATAAAAGGTGCATTTTCCTCCTTCCTGCCAATTCTTAAGTTCCTATACTTTACTTAGACTCTGATATCCTTTAACGCTTTTTATCTTATAAAGTGTGATATTCCTTCTAAGTAATACAGACAGGGCTTATTATCACTCTTATATTAAATAAAGCTATCTTATATACTGTTACTATCCTGAACCATTTGCCTGCTACTGTGTAGTTAAGTGAACAACTACACCTCCACCCTGTATATATTTGCAATAGTCAATCACTGTATCAGGTGATCTTGTTACTTGATTATATTTTACTAAGAAGGCTACAACTCTGTAATATTTTGATGCCTCCTGGTGGAAATATAAAATTTTGTGAGAAGCAAAACTTATTCTTTTGGAAGCAAACCTCTCTCTTTCTTGGAAGGAAACCTTCTTGCAGAAACTATTTTAACTTTCTTGAAGCAGCAGAAGCTATTGAAAAAGCATCTTAGAAAATTATATTTTTGGTATATCACTACTAACTCAACTTGAATTGTATTTAATTATTAAATTGTTTTTGGAATTGTTTTGACAAAAAGTTTATACTTTCACCTTCTACTACTACTAACTCTCTTGCCAGCCAGATATATATATTTTGTTTAAATTTTGGAATTATATTTTGTTATCTTTACTCAAATTATTTTCTTTTGTTTTATTTGCAGATCTTATTTTATTTCATTACTACTAGCAACTTTCTTTGATTTATTTTATTTTATTTATTTTTTTATTCTTTTTTTTAAAGTGAGGTTTTGCCTTTATCTTTATTGAATAATTTGTATTGAGAATCCACTAGGAGATTCTCTGATCAATAAGACTAATAATTACAAATATTTTTACAAGAATAAAACTCAGACTATAGATATTAAAATCTAATTTATCTGCAACCTAAACCTACTAGAGTAGTTAAAAACTCACTTAGATTCTATAATTTATAATATTGTTAGTGAGTGTGCTATATTTTATCCAAGAAGTTAACTATGTATATGCTTTTTTAATTACTTTTCTAAGGGGTGGACAGTTATTGTCTATATGTTGTTGGTCAGGTAAACCACAGCTGCAGCTGTAGGTATATGGTATTCTTAATCGTAAGTTATTAAATATATATATTGTGTTTTGTCTGATTTGATTTCTATTTATATGAGTAGATATGTTGTGTTCTTGCTTCCAGCTTGATAACTTTGCACAGTATGGTTTCCAGATTAAGTTGTATATATTTTGAGATAGTTGCAAGAGTAGTTGGATAGTAATATGTGTTGCTATTTTGTTAGAGTCTGTATACTCTCTAATAGTTTGTATAAGTATAATAGGTATAAATCCTTGTTGAGTTGTAAATATATTTGTGTTGGTTCTGGTGTAGAAGTTAAGTGATAAACTTGGATGGTGGATAAGTTTATTCTGTAGCTCTTGACATTGTGTATATGATATGTCAAGTCTGAAGGCTTGCAAAAATTGTTGTATTGTGTTAGTAATGATTATATTTAGATTAGATGCACTTGAGTATGTAAGCTAATGCATTTGATCTTTGTGAGAGTTATATGAAATGCAGTTAATGTTTGAGAAGTATTGAGGATATAAAGTATATAAGTTTGATAGTGTGGATAGTATATTAAATATAAGTTTGATTTTGAAGGTCTTTTCTTGACAGAGTTTGAAGTTGGTAAAAGAGGATGATTTTTTGTGATTATTGTTTAAATAAAGCCAGGTAGCATTCCAATCAATTTGTGTTGCAAGAAGTATAATATTTTTCATTTGGTGTTAGGAGGACTATTACAAATGTTTTTAATAGATCTATGAGTTGCATAAGTTGTATATTGTAAGTAGTAAGATGGATTGTAAATATTGTTGTGTAAGAATTCAAGATTGGTTATGTGATTTCAGTTTTTGGCTAGACTATCAGCTAAATCATTGAATGTATTATTGCTGTATACTATGATTTTTAAAGTTTAATTTTTAATCTATAGAATTTAATAAGATTTAGTAGTGTATGCCAATTGGCCAGTAATTATATGAATATTATTTGTTTGGTCTAGGTGGTTGTTAAGCAAATTTGTTGAACATAGATATTATAAATTGTGAGTTAGTGTAGATGGTAATATTACTGTTTCGTAAATATATGCATATTGCAAAAAGGATTGCAAGTAGTTCAGCTTTATAAGAGGAGGGCCAGAGTTGAATTGCAGCAAAGTAATTGTGTAATACAATGTTATCAGCTATTTGAACCCAGCCTATGCCCATTGTACATTGCTTAGTAGTGATGTCACTAACTGAACCATCTGTATAGAATGTTAATTGTGTGTATGCTGTATTATTTATTGCTATTTGTTGCAGAGTTTGTGAAGGTTGGTTATTTTTAAAAATTTTAAATACTGCATCATTATAAATTGTAACAGTTGGTAGTCTTGATATTGTAGTTGAATTACGTAGTGCAATCGAGTATATTGAATTCAGTAGATTAGCATGCCGGTTAAGTTTGTTAGGAATATTATTATTTGTTTTTTTGTATAAAAGTTTGTTAGATAAGTTGGCTGGAAATTTAATGTACATGTATTTTTAACTAGGTTTGAACCTGTTGCCTTGCAACAGTATTCACGTAATAGTTAAAGTTAAATTTATTTGTATTTAAATTAGAAATTGTTGCTTAGTAATAGTATTTTTGCAATTTCAAAAACTAATAGATTAATCTAGGTCTGCTTCTGTTGCCTTGCAACAGTATTTTCATAATAGTTAAAATTAAATTTATTTGTATTTAAATTAGATTAATCTTGTAATGGTATTCTTTTAATAAAGATTCTTTTAATTGAGTAGTTGTATTTAATCTTGTAATAGTATTCTTAAAATCTTAATAAATAATAAATTAATTTAGCTTTGAATTCAATATTATACAATTAAAAGTATTCTTATAGTATTTTTCAATAAATAGTAATAGAGGAGCCGATCACATAACTCTTTCCAATGATCACTTGTACCAAATTTTCTCTACAAACAATCTGTATTCTTGCAAAATTTTATTAAGTAAACAACAGTTGGCTGTCTAAGTAAACTTGTTTTATACAAGATTTTACATATAAGCAATCTTTTATTGTATCTCTTTAGCCCTTCTACGAAGAGATATAATATAATTGTTTAAATTTCTTTTTATTTAAAAATTTTAAAATTTTAATAAGTAAATACTACTATCTCCTTAATAAAAAAGATAGAGCTCATCTAGAGCTTCATTTTGATATATAATATATAGCAAATAGACTTAAACTTATGCTTTTATCTTCAAAACTCTGCAAACTCGCTTGCAAAAATTCTCTGTTATTTTTTTGCAAAAATTCTTGTATTTTGGGGGTCCTGGCTCCTTAGAACATCCAAACCTGCAGATCACTATTACAAATCAATATTACTAATTAATTTAAACAAAAATATTATCTGTTTTATCTATTTTTATCTTTATTTTTAATTTACTATTTTAGTCTTAATAACTTTACACAACTTTTGTTACACTATTGTTACGTCACACCAGGTCACACAAGTATACAAGCCACATCAGCCACAATATTTTTATCTTGTTGTTATACAAGGTTATACAAGGTTACACTGACCAGCCACACTAGCTGCAATTTAATTTAACCTTTGTTTTTAGTTTAACCCCTAAAAACAACTTTGTTAAATTTAACAAAAATAAGTTTTTCTTAGTAAAAACTTAGATTTTTTTCCATCAAAATGCCTACTCTAACTAACCAAGAACCAGAACATTATGATCTGAACTACTTTCACAACAAATATAGTGACTAATATGGCACAATGATTCATGAGGTTCAACCCAGCTCATTAAAAGCAATGCCTTTCACATTCTACTTTAAAAACTCTTCATTTCTTTCGTACATCTGAAGAACCAGCTATCTTCCACTGTTTCTGTTAAAAATACCATACTTTTTTTACTTCAAGCTACTTGAATATTCTTCTCAGACAAGCTACTCCTCCTTCTTCTCAACAACCCAAAGCTATGTCTACAGATTTAACTTCTAAACAAGTTAAAAATTTAAAAGATGATATTCCACAATCTCCTATTACCAAATTTACTTCTATCCTTTTTCTTCCATTTCTTCTTAACTATTCTGTTATCTCAACATCTAGTAGCTCATCCTAAGTACTTCAAATACAAGCACACTTCTATCATACTCATACATGCATCATCTGCAAACTTAAGAACATCCTCTGCGCATTCTTACCAGACAACAAACAGCTACTCTTGTCCTCAAAGGTTACTCAGCACATATCGACTGTATTTATAAACTTAGACTTAAGCCAATTCCTCAAACTCAACCACTTACACCTATTGCATATAGGCTTTTTATATTATCAAATTCGCTTTAATGAAAAAAACAGAAAAATATCAAGTTTTTAAAAACTTCTTACAGTTTCTAAACGAAAAACAAAATAGCAAAAACTTTAAACGTGACACATCTAATGACCTGAATTGGTTCAAGACCTATCCCATCACCTCTACTATGGAACCCTTTTCTAAATTCAACATACAACTTTCACAGCAAATTTTTGAGTTTGTCAAACCATTCTTGGTTGACTTTGCTTCTGAACAACTTAACACCAAAATTAACAGACCAAATGTTAAATATAGCTTCAATTATTTATTAAAATAAATGACAGGACAACATCCTAAATTTCTCACTGACTTAATCTATAAACAACATCTAACAATCAATCAAGATATCACTATTTCTTTTGAAATAATATATACTTCCTTTAAAAATATCTTATTTAAATTTACTCAGATTCTGTTCACCAAACTTAACTATGCAAAAATCTTTGCTTTATATAACTCTATACCACCCTACACTACCTCCAACCGCCATAATGTAGCATTCAACTTTGCTAGACTTCATCTTTTTTTTATGATGAATACAAAACTATTAATAGAGCACAATTTATTCAAAACTTAAATATTCGTCCTATTCATCTTAATCTCCATTATTTTACTTTCTTAGATATTAAAAACCAACCTTTCTTTAAAATCCAAAATGATAATAAGTTTAATATTAACATCTCCTTTAATATATCTAAAAAACAATTTTTACATGATTTTCGTATTCCATCTCTCAAACCTTATAAAGCCAACTTTGACAACTGGTTTGAACCTTTCTTTAAAGTTTATCAATGACAATTTCTTAAGATAGATAAACAAAAAACCTATAACTTCTTAAAACACCAAATTGCTACTAAACTTGCAGAAATATATAAAAGCTTTCTTCTACAAACCTTTACAATTACTTCTATTTCTTTATACAAAGAATGCATTACTTTATGTAGTAAGGCAGCTCTCTACTATATATACCTGTACTTATAACAAAGATAACCCATATCAAACACTATCAGCAAACAAAGAACATAACTTTAAAAATCTTGAAACCTTCTTTCTTACTAAATCTTTTGACAAATTTCCTTTAACCTCACTTACCGACATAGCCTCCAAATCTAAGCTAAACCACCCTGTTTTAAACTTTTCATTATTTAATAAAGATAACAAACACCCAGCGACTTTTCAAAAACCAACTCCTACTGCTTTTTCACAAACTTGCATCAGAAGCAGAAGAACAATTTATTAAAGATAACAATACAGAAACCAATTATTGAAGAAAAGGTTTCTATTTTTATAGCTATTATAGAGCCTATCTTCAAACAGCAGCAAAAAACGATGACATTGCTAATCTTGGTTCCTATCAAGCAATATATAAAATTACTACTAAACCAGTTGATACTCACTTCTTAATACGAATTCTAACCTACTATTATATTCTTAACCAAGAAAAGGTTACTATTTCTCAAATTCACAAAGAATATAAGTCTACCTTCTACCCTCAAGCTGGGAAAATTTTACTTGAAAAATTCAAAGCCCAATTTACTTATATAAATAATTTTGAAGACTTTTACCTTTTTAAAACACCAACAAAGATATCTAAAACAACAGATAATATACCATCAACTTCTAAATTTGATGATGATCAAACAGTTGACTCTGACGATATAATAATTGACAATCCTAACAGCACCAATAACAAACTCTTAACTACTACTCTTAAAAAATCTTATACTAAAACTCTTCTATCTAAAACACTACAATCACATTTATACAATTCTTTTTAATTCTTATTTCTTCTACAAACCTCATAGATGCAGCTGCCACTTTATTAATTGATACAACTGTTGTATTTAATGAAGCGAATGATATAAGTAGGTGGGTGGTTAAGCCTATTTACGCAGAGGACCATTTTTATGATGGTCAGACCCAATATACAGGGCAGACTATGGAATCCTGCGCAGCTATGAGAACCAAGCTTGAAATAGCGAATGACTCCATAGAAAAAACCAATTTAGAGTTACTTTCAACATCTTTAAAATTCTGTAACTCTAACACTTGCTATAATAAATTCCTTTCATATTTTAACCTACCACTTCTACCTCCAAATCAAACACTCAAATCTTTTCTAGAACACCTTAAAGAGCAAAAATTCAACAACAACATTCTACTCTCAGTTAATCACTCCTTAAATGAAACACATATATACTTACCTAATGATCATTCCCTACTACCAAATCATATAATAATTGAACAATTTTTAATAACCAAATATATAAATCTTCCAATCAGAACTACCCACTTTAATACACTAAACTTTGATGACAATCTCAACACTATCTCTAATACAATAGAAAATCACAACTTTAATGAACATGAATACAAATCTATTACTCTTAATCTTGCTTCACTTAATATAAATGGACTTCTTCAACCCACCAAAAAACTGCTCATTGAAGAAATACTAAACTATAATTCATATGATATATTTGGTCTCTCAGAAACTCTTATTTCATCCAAAGAAGGAAAAATTTTCAACAACAGAATTAAAAATTATATGAGTTATTAAAGCTCCTTTTCCAATCCACATCAAGCTGGTGTAGGACTATTTATACACAAGAATATCTCTAAATATATAGCATGATTACATAGCTATAATGGATATATAATTGGATTTGACCTACATTTCAAAAACTTATCTATTAGATTACTCCAAATTTACATCCCTACATCTGAAAAGAAACAACTTCGTAAAGAAATACAAGAACAAATCACTGCACTTTGTTTAAACACCAAATATAAAATTATAATAATGGGAGACTTCAATAGTGTTTCTAATCCTCGCATTGACTGACTACCATCCAAATCAACATCAATATCCAAACTTCAACTCACTAAGTTTCTTATCAGTCATCAATTCAAAAATATTTACTGTCTCTTCTTTTCTAACACCACAAATTTTACATTTCAATATGCTAATACTCAAAGTAAAATAAACCAAATATGGACTAACCTAAGTATTTCAAATATCAAATACACAAACATTCTTCTGAATATCAGCTTTGAATTAGATTATAATATCAACGTTAATTTCATTTTCATTATTATAAAAGTCTGTAACAACACTGAGTTCAAGACTAAGTAATAACGGAGGCTGATTGAGAAGAGTGATCAAAAAGTAAAACAGAAGCAATGTATAGTGTATAAGTGAAGATCAAATATTGATTGAGTTAGCGAAATGAAAACAACACAACAATTTATTTAAGCCAAATCTTTTTTTTAGTTATTTGAATACAGCGATTTAAGTACAACAAAGTTGATTAAAATAAAGGTGGGTAGAAAAGTGAAACGAAAGCAATATATAAACAATCAAAATAAAAGCTACGTCATTGATTTGTGTATCAAATTGATGAGATAGATTAGTAGATCAGGATCATGGTCAAAATGTGGCAGTGACTTTTAGAGTAAATCGAATTTAAGATTGGGACAGGCCAGGCAGGTTGGGTTATAGTCAAAACACGGCAGTAACTTTTAGAATGAGTTGGGTTTGTGGGTCTAATTTAACTAGGTTAAATTTGTAATATTTAACCTGATTAAATTTATAATATTTAATCCTGATTAAATTTTAATATTTAACCTCCTAGTTAAATTTATAATATTTAACTCTGATTAAATTTATAATATTAAACCTCCTGGTTAAATTTATAATATTTAACCTCCTGGTTAAATTTATAATATTTCATCAGTGGTTAAATTTAGTTATATTCTAATTTTAAACTATATACAATATAATATAAAATAAATAAAATAATAAATATTTTTAAACTATATACAAATATACAAATTAAATTAAACAAATTAAATTAATAATAAATAAAAATATTTTTAATTATATACAAATTAAATTAATAATAAATACTTTAAACTATATACAATATAATACAAATAATAAATACTTTTAAACTATATACAAAGTTAAATGCAAATATTATACAAAGTTAAATGCAAATTAAATGCAAATGCAAAATTATATACAATGTCAAATTATTTAGATTCAGATTCAGATTCTTCTTTGGCAAAGATTTTTTTATATACAATGTTTTTGGTATATGCCCTCTTTGTCAGTATGCTCCTCATCATGATATTTTCAAATATTAACTAAGACAGTTATATTCTCTTTTGATTAGACTCTTGACAAAGCAACATATAATTGTCCATATGCAAAAACTGGCTTGGGCAAATATAATCCTATTATAGGAATTGTTTGACCTTGTGCTTTGTTAATTGTTATTGCAAAAGATAATCTAATAGAAAACTGTTTTCTTATTAATTAAAATGGAAGGTCTGATCTGATAGTGATAATCTTATTTGAGGTATAAATATTCTTTTGCCTTCATTGACTCCTGTTAATATTTTAGCATCTATAAGATATCAGTGAAATTCTTTAATGAGTAATCTTGTATCATTACCATAAATCCGCGAAATAACGCACATCTGCATGTTATTTTGAACACATGCATATTATTTCGGGTACGCCCATGTGCATTATTTCAAAAAGGTTAATATTCTGAGCCGTGTCATATATTGCTTATGTGCAGGGTTAATAGTCTATTTTAATATATAAAATGCACGCTATTTCGGAACGCGCATGGGCGTTATTTTGAAACTAGGTATACTATTTTTAGAGGTTTTGATTTTCGAAATAACGCCTATGATCATTATTTCACGGATTTACGGTATATAATTTTTCAGCTGGATTAAGATTATATAAAAGAATAAATAGTATATTTCTTTTTAGTTTTAGATAATGTGGTGGTATTCCACTTGGTATTAATATATTTAAAAATTCAAGAGAATAAAGGCTTTCATCAACTTCTTCTTGATTTTCTACAGAATCAGCAGAATAATAATGAAATACATTCTTTTCATCTCCAGAAATAGAATTAATAAGAATGTGCTCATTAATAGCATCACATTATCATTTTTTGTTGATAAGATTGCTCTTTGTTTGATATAATCAGGATCATGATAATTTGTTTTAATATCTTTAAAAACATAAGGTATTAGATCTTTTAGATCTTTACTATTAATAACTATTTCATCAAGCAATCTTATAAAATCTCTACCAAGATCAGGATCTACAGAAACTTTTTCTTTATCAATTTGTAATAGAAAGTCAACAAAATTTTTTTGTTCTTCATTATCTTGTTGTTAAACTCTCATATTAATTGTTAATTTTAATGTTTGAAAATGTTTTCAAAGATAAGAAGATTTCAAACATGCTTCAACAATTTTAGCTTGTTTACTTTAAACTATTACAGGTAATATTTGTCTAAAATTACCATCTAAAACTATAACTTTGCCTCAAAAAAGATTAGTACTATCCATTAAATCTTTAAATAATCTGTTAACAGCTTCAAATACAAATTTATTTATTATTGGTGCTTCATCCCATAAAATTACTTTAGCCTTTCTGATTAAATCTGCTAATTCAGATTGTTTTTTAATATTTAAAGTAGTGGTTTTAGTT
>CAJVPZ010003349.1:0-11127 GCA_910592135.1 Racocetra fulgida | reverse complement strand
TAAAGTCTTTATACTTTCAGATAAAGATATGGATTTAATGAGAAAAGTCAAGCAAAGTATTTTGAAATATACAACATGTCCTTTATATATAATTTTTAGCCCCTAGCACAAGTCATAGTGTATCTTGTTATAAGTTTTTGTCAAGACTTTTGCACTTAATAGTAGATTGTTACTTTGTATAATTAAAAGTTTTTGCCTGATTAGCAGGTTTTTTCTTTTTAGCAATAGTTTCTTTTAAGTTTTATTTTAGTTTTTATATTTCTTAGTATTAGTATCCATTTTCTTTGATATATTAGTTTTATTATATATCTCTTTTTTCGTTCTCTATAATTTTTTTTTCTTTTTTTCTTCTTTACAAGAAACTATCATCAGTTTGGTAGCATTCTATTGTAGAACAAAAATTTTTACAAGGTGGCATAATAGCTAGCTAAGGATCTAGGAAAAATAAGTTCAAAGTAAGTTCCAGATCTCTGAAGGTGGCTAATTATTTGCTAAAAGCAGTGTCATTTATCACCTAATTTTTTTTTATCAAAAGCTTATCCCCTCTCCACCCCTCTTATTATATGTCTTGATCAGGTCTTTATATATAATTTTAAATTTTTTACATCTCCTCCTAAAAAATCATCTGATTTTTGTTATATCTCTAAACAGATTGCATCTAAACAAACCACAAACAATTAAATAGTTCACCCTAACTGCAAGTGGGTGTTTTAACACCTGCAAGATATGCTGTGAATAAGTTTATTTTTTGGTCAGAATATTATAGATTTAGATTTCTTTATATGCTGATATAAAAATAAAAGTCTGTTTTTATAATAAAATAAACAGAATTGCCAAAGAAAAAAAATCTGAAATATCTATTTAAAAAAAATAGTAGTAATAAGGATTAGTTTTAGATACAAATTAGTAGTATCTAAGCAGATAAATAGGTAGGTTTATCTGATAATATAATATTTAACTTTGTTATATGAGAATCTAACTAAATAGTAGTTTCTGGTTAAAGATTCAAATTCTTTTATAGATTTTGAATATATATTAAAATATTTTGGAAAACTAATAATAGATATATTAAACT
The DNA here is from genome assembly GCA_910592135.1 of Racocetra fulgida. NCBI lineage: Eukaryota > Fungi > Glomeromycota > Glomeromycetes > Diversisporales > Gigasporaceae > Racocetra > Racocetra fulgida. The sequence continues at coordinate 10,052 of CAJVPZ010003349.1, read as the reverse complement.
AGAAAATTATAAGGATCTATAATCTAAAATTACTAATTTAGAAATTAAATAGTAACAAAAAAATATTATAAGGTTTTTCAACTCTTTCCACTAATTTGCAATTTCAAAAATCAACAAAACAAATATTCAAGGTTTATTCAAGAAACAGCCTAATTAACAACTTTTGAAAAACTAAGAAATAAGGTTCAGCAAGTTAGGAAGCTATAATTTATTTAGAACAACATTTGGCAAACACTAAGCTGATACTAAGAGAAGGCCTTTTGCAAAAATTTTCTAAAATTTTCTAAAATTTTTCAAAAATTGGCAATTATACTTATCCACGAAAATTCAAACAAAAATAATATGTGATTAGATTCTCGATAACAAAACAAACAAATAAACAAATATGTATTTTTTAAAAATTCATGATATTGCAATAATACAAACAAAGTAAACAAAAGAAAAACTTTATACATGTAAAATAAGCAAAACAAATACATATATATAGAAAGTTTTAAAAACTGATGAAATATTATTAGGAGTAGATAGTCTCTTTAAACTTGTGTATGGGGTATCTGAAAAGGTATTTAGATACTTAAATAGTAGTAATTTAGTAGAAATTCTTTGTATATTTACCTCATATAAACTAAACAAAATGAATGAACTTGCTAAGGACCTTATAGTACAAGATCTAAGCAAAGTTACAGTATATGAAATGATCTTATATGGTCAGATTCAAGAAGCACTTAGAAAAGCAGAAAATTATTTATAAGAAGATACAATTTAGCAATAGACAGTTAGAGCTAGAATAGCAAGAACAAATCTATTATCAATAGAATACATTACAAGTATGAGTGAAAAAGAGATTAAAAAAGAAAAAAGTAAAATGGAGCGAATAGAGAAGGATGGTCTGGTAGAGAAACCACAAGTATTAGAACCAAAAAAAGGAAGCTCTTCTAAAGAAAAAGCCAAAACAGATAATAATATAAATCAGGTTGTTGAACAGATGCAAGACCTGAGCATCAAAACTAAATAACAAATATTGTCAGATTGTTATTTAATAGAAGAATCGCAAGTCACAACACATGAAGCTTTTTTATAACCTCAAATAAACAACAAGAACAACAAAACAATAAAAGATTCAGAAAGAGAGAACGACAGAGAAAACACAACAACAGGAGAAAAAAGAATAAAAAAAAACAAAGAAGCTTCAATAAAAAGCATTTTAAAAAACACAATCTTACAGTACCAAAAAAAACAAAAGTTATTAAATCACAATTGAATAATACCTAAGCAGAGAAGAGTAGTCTACAAGTCTTTACAACTACTTTAGAGCAAAGTATCTGGTCACTAGAGAATAGATCATATGAAGATGAGCAATTATTTCTGGCAAATGTGCTAGTATATAATCTTTCAGAAAGCTCAGCAGAAGAAAAAGCTGATATGTCAAAAGAATTCTTGATGAAAATAAATACATCAAGAAAGTCAAAGAAAAATTTAAAAATAGAAACCTCTGAGTGGAAGTAGCCTTCAACTGTGACTTCAAAAAAAACTAAGCAATCGACAGAATTAAGAGAAAAGAAGGTGACTGGTTGATTTTAATTCTAGAAGAAAGAAAAGATACCAAAGCAAAGCGAGAGTATCAAGATAAAAATTTAAAAAGAAGACAGTACCCTTATGAAAGAAATAAAAACTTCAGAAGAGAAACAGTTAACAAAAGAAAAAACAATCTTATGATAATGAAAATTTCTTTGGAAAAAAAGATCAAACAACAAGAAAAAGATACAATCACGAAAGACATATAAATATAGACTGCATTACAGTTTAAGATTTATCAGTAAACATAAAGACACAAGAAATTAAGTATATGTGTAAAAAATTAAAAGAAATAGAAGATATGTATATTAAGCGTAGAAATGGCAAAGTACTTGAAGTAATAGAATTTACAACAAAGATAGAAGCTAAAGATATACCCTGAGTCTTTCTAATAGGTAATAGGAGATTAGCTAGGATATCTAAAGAGAAAGAAGATTGTAAAGAAAGAGACAAAAAACATAAATTTGTAGCAAAATTAACTAGAATTACAGAAAACCTTTCAGAAACCCTTCTCCTTAGACATCTAAAAGACAGGAAAGCTAAAGTGTTTATATTCTTAAAAGGAGAAGCAGATTTATGAAGAAAATAGCAAAAGTAACTTTTGCTACAAAGAAAGAAATGAGAGAAGCACAGAATAAGCCAATAGGATACAATAATTTACAACTTATTTGGTTACAAAGTGGACAAAGAAGAAACATGAAGGAGGAGAGTAATTCAGAAGAGAAAGAAAGATATGACAACAGCCCAATAAGAAGAAAACAAGCATTTGACGAAGAGGAGATCTTATTAAAAGAAAGAAGATATAGCAGAAGAACATCTTTAGTAGATGAAAAAGATTAAACACTAAACAAAAAGATAGTAGTTGAGAAGGCAAAAGAAGTTGAAGAAATAAAGGAAAAAACTTTAACAAAAGAAGAGAATCAAAAAGCTCAAGCTACAAATATTCCTGAGAAGAAAAGAGTTTAGTAGCAAGAATTGATAAACATCATACAATATTACAGCAGATCATACAATATCTAGAAAAACTCAGTGAGTAGCCAAAGGCTGCTCAGTGCTCCTAAATTTAGAAGCACTAGTTGAATTAAAGAAAAATGGTAAAGGATTTAAGCCTTTTCTGCAAATGAATATGCAAGAGAACATTAATCAAGAGAATATCATCCTTCGCCTATTAGACATCACAGATAGCAGAAAAAGAAAAGAAGTGATGAATAGAGGAGGATTAGAACTGAAGAAAAATAGAAATATTAGGCACATTACAAGCAGAGACTATAGTAATCAAACAAAGAAACTTAATATTGCAACACATAATATTAATGGTAGCAAAAGCAATACCCACAAATTAAAATTTGCTCTTGAGTAGGCAACAGATAACAAAATAAATATTCTAGGTATTGCAGAAACAAACATTTCAAGATTTGAAGAAAAATGTCTATCGAAATCTCAATTCAAATATAAAAATTTTTGGGCAAACTTAGATCATAATAAGAAAAAAGGTTCAGAAGTTGGTCTACTAGTAAATGAGCAATGGAAAAATATATAAGAAAAGTAGACAGAATAAGCAAGTACATAATCTCTATAAGTTTAATATTTAAACAGTTAGATATTATAGTAATAATGCTCTACATATCACTAAATAACAAACAAGAAAAAAAAAAGATACATAAAACAATTGTAAAAAAATTCATTAATAGATCTTTCAGAACATAATTGATAATTATAGGAGATTTTAACAGTATAGTAGACCCAGAGCTGAATAGAACACAAAATATTAAAAAGAAAAAATTAAAGAGAGACATCTTCTTAAATTGACTGCAGAAACAAGAATTTCAAAATACTTTCAGAACAATGTATTCAAAAGCCAAAAAATTCATATGATCAAACAGAAAGACAAGCACAAGAATTGATTAAATTTAGATATCAGATAAACTTTCTTATAGATTATTTAATATAGAGATTCAAGAAATGGATATTTACACAAATAGTAACTATGTAGTAGTGATAATCAGAATCAACCTAAATCATCTAAATACAACCCAAAGCGCAGCAGAATATAGAAGAAAAGAATATTCAAGAATAGATTTTCTTTGCAAAAAGGCAACAAAAGAAAACTGGAAAGATTACAGAAGGCAAATAGACAATTTGCTTAGTAAAAGTGTAAATATACAGAACCTTTGAGAGAAGAATACCACTATGAAAGAGAGATAGCGGTATTAGATAAGCTTTGGGATGTTATAAGTAGTAGTATTCTCACTACAGCAAGGTGTAACCTACCAAAGAAAAGAATCTGCAATACAGTGCAGAATAGAAGAAGAAAAATAAAAGAGTTGAGGTTATCATATACTATAATGCAACTAGGAAGATGGATAAGTATAAGAAGAAAGAGCATCAAACTAAGTCTTATTTATAATTATATTGATGACTTAATTGTAGAATTAGAGTATACAAACCAGCAACACAAGACAAGCATTAATATATCATTTAACTGTTGATTCTATAAACTTGTTAATGATTTGAATGGCTGGTGGAAAATATTATATACAAGAAAAACAGAGGAGATTGAACTATAGTGAAAGAAGGAAATAGAAGAAAATATTGAAAAGAAACATTAGATGATAGATAGAAAACAAGGCAAAATGCTTGTGAGCTTATTGGAGAAGCTATTTAAGAAGATCCAAATTAACAGACTTTTAGAAGAAAATAAAAACCAAAGAAAACTTATTACAGAGCCAAAAGAAGTTTTAAACAAAATATGAGAACACTTTCAAAAACAGTTTAAATCTCATCACTTTGATCAGAATCTTTAGGAAAAAAACTAGAAGGTTATTTATAAACTAAAAGAAAAAATACAAGAGTAATATAATAGTTTGGATCAGAGTATTTCAGAAGAAGAATAGCATAACATGCTAAGAGACCTGAAGAAAAATATAGCCCCAGGAGTCTTAGAAATTATTTATTCATTAATCAAGACAGCAAGTGCCTATGCGCAAAAGATTTTCTGCCTATTTGCATAAAACTGCATTCAATCAGACAAAGTTCTACTAAAATAGAAAATCTTGCAAATATATCTGATTCTTAAGGATACAGATTGGCATTATAATTTAGATAATATCAGACCAATCACATTGCTGAAGACATTTAGAAAGTATATTACTAAAATAATAACTAAAAAACTAGCACAAGTTTTAGCAGAAAGAAAAATTTTAAAAGGTCTAAATTTTGCAGATTTGCCTGAAAATTTGACAGAAAAGCTAGTGCAAATCATAAACACAATAATAGAAAACACAAAGAACAATAGAAAAGAATTGTGCTAGTCCTACAGGATATGAAGAAAGCCTTTGATTTAATATCTCTTGAATTTTTGGAACTAGCAATGAGCAGACTCAAGATCTCTCACTTTACAATTAGATTTATTCTTAATTTGTTTGAGAATAGACAGTCAAAAATTATCACAGAGCTAGGTACAACACAATGCTTTGAAATAAATGATGGTATTAAGCAAGAAGAAGTGATCTCACTACTAATGTGAAGAATTTTTTATGATCTACTTTTGTCAAGAATTAATGAAGACCCAAATTTAGGATATACAGTATCTCAGCAGATCCCATATAACTACAGTTTGAACTATATGACAAAGAAGAGATAAAAGCAAACAGTAGTTGCATATGCTAATGATACAATATGGATTGCAGAAAGCAAAGAACAGATGGAAGAGATAATACAAATTGCTGAAGAATTCTTTAAATTAAATGACATTCAAATAAATAGAAAAAAGTCTAAATTGATTGTAGTTAATTCGAGAGAAAAGAGAGAAAATAGATTTTCTTTGGCAATAAGTAAATAGTAGAAGAAGGAAGGAACAAAATTACAAGGTTTTTAGGAGTTTGGCTTAATAATAATTTAGATGAGACTCTTGTCAAAGCAAGAAATTATATGATCAACAATATGAATGCTAAACTTAAAGAAACTCATAATAGCATAAGTGTCATATATTAATAATATATATATAATCCCTAAATTGTGCTATATATTACAAGTGTCAAGATTCACCAAGAAGAAAATAAATGACTTTCAAGTACCAATACTAATGCTAGCGAAACAAAAAATGAAGTTAACAAAGACTACAATAAAAGTACAATTCTTCACAAAAGTATTGGAGGCTATAATGTATTATAGAATCAGCTTTTAACCAAGCAAGTTTTTAGTCTACACTGGCGATTAAACTCAGCAGGATCTGAAGAAATGTGAATGTTAATAAGAATAAGTCAAAGAATGCAACTTTTGGGAGCAACTGAAAACATATAGTTTAAAGAACTGCTAAATATTTGTAGCCACCTATAGAAAAATAATTTGGCTTGCCTGACATTGTTGAAGGCCAAGGAATTAAACATTATATTTAAATTTAGAAGCATAAAGCTTATAGGTGAAGACAAGAATTTTAGAATAGCAAATGTTCTCAGAAAGAAATTTATATTACAAGTGGCAGCAATGCTTAGAAAGCTTAATATTATATTACTCAAACAACTATTAATACATACAAGAGATCAGATGATAATCTGACAACAATTCAAAACACTTAGGCAACTTTTGTGTAGAGGTAAAAAAGCAAAATGGTTTTGTTTAATAAAGAAAACAGTGATCGAAATTAATAGAGAGAGGACTATAAAGCCAGAGTACAGGATAGAAAGTTCTAGCCTTTGGTTACTTCAAATCTCTGCAGACCCTTTAGAAGCAGATAGAAGAAAGAAAGAATAGGTCTTGGTAAAAGTATCTAAAACAAAAGAAAATAAACCTATATTAGTCAGAAGAATTATAGGAAAACCAAAGAAGAGTGGCTTATAGAATATTGAAAACCAAATACAGACCCAAGTACAAAAAGCACAACTTTGGAAAGATGCGAAGGTTGCAAACTTGACCAAGAAAAAGAGAAGAACTCTTGTAAAAGCTGTTTAAATGAAGAGAAGATTTAAGACTTTATAATGAGATTTGTTGACAAACAAAATAGAAAAGCTTTAAAGATTAATCTAGAAATGATACATTCGATGCAAGTCTTCTCCAAACTGAAGATATCAAGAGGCGAAAGCATGGTTCAAGAAATTTGAGTCTATGGTTTAGATGCAAAAATCATCAAAAAACAACAAATCAGTCAAGAAATACAATACTTCCTATTAGAGAAGAATAGAAAATTACAAGAATACTTCTTGGCACAGTTCACATTTTATACTGATGAATCATTAAGAAATAGCAGAAGACAATCTCAATCAAAATTAGACAAAATGGGAGCAAGCTGGGTGCTAGTAGATGAAGAAGAGAGAGAAGTTATTGATAAAGACTATTTTAGAGCAAGAAATTGGCCATCTTTAACAAAAGCAGAGTTACTTGAAATTTGGTGTGTATTGCTTATCACACTTAGCAAAAAGAAGATTAAAATCTGTACAGATAGTGTAATAGCTATATCTAAGGTCTAAGAAAGAAAACAGAAAAGATTAGCAAGACAATAGTTTAAGGAAAGAAATTACAATCTAGTAAAATGCATTTTAAATATAATAGAAATGAAAGAATTACAATTAAAATTAGAAAAGATTAAAGGTTATAATAACAATAGTTAGACAATAGAGCAAATAAATTAGTTAGATTAGGATCTAAAATAGAAGATAGAGATAGAATTATAGAAAAACCTCCTTAGGACTTGAATATTACTTTATACTGAGAAGAGACAGTAGTAGAGGATCTTATAAGAGAATTTCTATGAATAATTCTTGACCTCAAAACAGGAATAAAATAGAAATCCTCTTCAGCAGTAAAGAAATTAGAACCTAAAGATAGTATATAAACCTGATATTGGCCTATTTTATAGAAAAAGATTAGAAATCAAAATGGTATATAATATACAAGTTCAAGAAAAAATAAGCATCTAGGTGTGCTAGTCAAATACTTGTATGAGAAACTATCAGTACTGAAAATATTATCAGTCAAAAAACCAGAATTATACAATAGCTCAACATGTATAATATGTGAAAATAGTGAAGAAAAAGATCAAAAACACTTGATGATATGTAAGAAATACAAAAGTAAATAAAAGGATGCAGAGCAACTAGCCTCGAACTTGGCCTGGACAGCTCTATCAGAAGAAACTCACAGTCACTTTGATAAAATACAACTCAGGAAGACTTTGTGAAATTCATCAGAAGAAGGAAAGAATAAAACCAGAGCTGATATACTTAAAGGTTTAATTAAAAAAGAGGTTATGAAAAAAATTCTTGAAATGGTAGAAAGCCTGAAAAAATTTAGGAATTACATAGATATAGCGATTAATTTAGCTTAGAATTATTTTTATAAAAACATTTGAAAGCCAAGATGTGCGTATATAAATGACTAAGAAAAAAAGAAAGGAATTAACTCAAAGAAAAAGAAAAAAAAAACCTATTTCTGAGAAGCCAAATCTTAGCAATAAAAAGAATAAATCAATTCTGATGGGAAGAAATAGTTAAGATCAAACCAAGGAGAAAGTTAAAAAGAAAAAAAATAATGGAAGCAAAGAGAAGGAAATAAAGGAAAAAAAAATACTTGGTTTGAAGCTATTGAAAATTTTATTAAAAATAAAACAAGCCATTCTAGTATGGCTTTATAGGCTAGCTTGATGCAGCCTTCTAGTATAGGCAAAGTGTTTTATCCGGTGAGACAAACTGTTTCTGAGCACCAATAGGACAGCCGGGAATATCAGATCTGTAGTTTAAATAGTTAAATATATATATATATATGCTTTGATCTAATAAAGATATTGGTGAGGCTGCCAATAGTAGAAAAAAATAGTAACAAAAATATGAGAAATGTGAAGAATATAAGTATAGCTAGATATAGTAATAATAAAAGCTAAAAATCCAGATAGTAGATAAATAAAATATATATAAACTAGGAAAACAGACACTGTTAAATGTCCGGAGCTAAAAATTTATTTATTAGAACTAAAAATAGAAACAGACAAATCAAATAAATTGATGATTATCTGATTTAAAAACAGGTGCAGACATGATAACACACAAAGTCTGGTCTATCACTATATCATAAATTGACCTCTATTATACTCCAAACAATTAGTATAAGAGCTTTGTTTAGAAAGCTTTTAGGTTTAATAATCAGTTTTTAGCATTGTCTGAAATAGAAATAAGAGGCTGATTATAGAATCAGCCTAATGTAACAAATTATATTTGAGTGCTTATAAAGAGATAGCTAAGTACATTAGATTTTATATTAGTAGACACATAATTCTGTAATAGGTCATATATAGTAATATATGTAAATTTGCTATCAAATATCTAATAAAGTTACTAGTGAAATCGCCAAAGTTAAAAAAAATAAAAAAAAATAAAAAATAAATTAAAATTAAATTAAAAAAAGTTACAAGTTAAAGTTAAATTAGAGATAAACTAAAATAATAGTACTAAATATTTTTTATTATTATTTAAGCTAGTTTTGAGTTATTATAAAGTAATTATTAGAAATCTGCAAATGCTTATACCAAGTACAAGTGTCATAAGCTGTGTCTGTGCCCCTAAATACAAAATTGTTAAACATATTATGGGCATGAGCAGACACTATAAGAGCACAAGTACAAATATGGCAAACACTAAAGTGCCAACTATGCCTAGTATTTATATCTATATTTACAAATGTTCTTTGTTAAATTTTTGTATTCATGCCCATGCCCGTGCCAACCAGTGCCAAATTTTTTTGCCTATGCCCATCCCATGTTAAATTTTTGTAACTGTATTTATACCCATGCCTAAGATTTTGTGCTTGTGCTTTGCAAATGCTTTTTGTTGAGCACAGACACAAGTCGGGTTGCAGACCCCTCGTGATTAGATTAACCAGGAGGCAAGTTAGCAATATCTGAAAATTTCTTCATATATAGTAAAAATTATTATTTTATTGTTTTACTTATAAATATAAATTTATATACTATATTAATATAAAATTAAAAAATATAATATTTGTATTTTATATACTATATTAGTATATAATTAAAAATTAGAATATTTGTTTACTACTTTGGCTAATAAGATTAACGTTGGCCACTATCTACCGTATCTTCCAAAAAATGTCATTAATGAGATTACAAGATTTGTGAATAGTACCCGGTACTATTCAATTTTAAAAATGAATTTTTGAGATTTTGAATAAAACTCTGGGTGATGTAGGTAGTGATCAACGATAAATTTAAGATAAAAATCCAATTTAAATATTTTTAGGCAACAAACAAAAATTGTGTTAAAAAACTTAAACATGGTGTCATTTATATATATTATTTAAATAATATATTATATTGTATTAATCGTTAATGGATAGCATTTCGGCGTACTATTTGTAGTACATTGTACTCATTTGTGACGCATTTTGAGACCAATTATCTAGTTATTTATCAAATTAATTATTCTTATAAATACTTTTTTATAATATTTTATATATCTGGCATTGCATAA